>CAUYRT010074329.1:0-38037 GCA_963574885.1 Lepilemur ruficaudatus | reverse complement strand
GCCACGGCACTCTAGCGCAGGCAACAGAGCAAGACTCTGTCTCAAATAAAGAAATAAATAAAAAATAACACTTAGAAAAATTCCTTATCTCAGAATTTTATGTCAATAGCAGCAAATGTTGAGAAAGACTGGATGTACTTTCTGTAAGGAAAATTGCTACTTTTCTCCAGGCACTTACATTATACATACTAAATTGTATCATTTAACACGCTGGTAAAAATCCTTAACCTGTATCTTGAAGAGAATGGTTCTAGTCTAGTTTGTGCCCTCTCTTATGTGTTCCATGTTGTGCTTGCTGCAAATGCAGATGCATTCGCTTATCGAAGCATCACTTCTGAGGACTGAATATTTTGTATTTTCTATGGGAGAGTGGCCTATGCACCATGGATTCTACAGATCACTTGCTAGTTACCTGCTCTACTTGTTAACAAAAATGGGTGCACGGTGAGAACGAGAGCTTCTCTCTCACTCTCCTCAAAGCACACTGCATCCTTGGCCTCTGTGGCCTGTTTTTGCTTTGGCACAATCCTTGCTTCCCTGTACGATGCCAATGCCAGAGCTGTTCAGTCCCCTTTGCTGGGAAGTATTGCTTCCTGCTTGTCAGCTACAGTGAAAGATCTTCCTTTGAACTGTATCTGGTACTTTCTGGGTGACACCATTAAACATCCTCTTCCCCTCCGTGCCAGTGACTCTTGGTGTCATGGTTTAAACACTTCATTTCTGAAACCATGTCATAACATCATATTGTGATTACGTACCATGTTTGTATTAGTTCCTACCTTGCTGGTGCGTTTCTACAGGAGGGACACTACTTTCACCTTTCGTTAATTTTTTTCCATGTTTGGATCATAGCTCCATATGTGTTAAATATCCAATAAACATACTTTCT
The DNA here is from genome assembly GCA_963574885.1 of Lepilemur ruficaudatus. NCBI lineage: Eukaryota > Metazoa > Chordata > Mammalia > Primates > Lepilemuridae > Lepilemur > Lepilemur ruficaudatus. Next base: position 37,148 of record CAUYRT010074329.1, on the reverse strand, counting down.
CCATATACACTATTTACATTTTTTGTTTTCTCTCTCAACAGCTTTTTAAAATTTTTTAATTGATATATAATAATTGTACATATTTCTGGGATACAGACTGTTATTTTGATATATGTATATCATGTGTAGTGATCAAATCAGGGTAATTAGCATATCCAATACCTCAAGCGTTTCTTTGTGTTGGGATCATTCAAAATCCTCTCTTCTAGCTATTTGAAAATATACAATAAATTCTTATTAACTGTAGTCCCCCTGCAGTGCTACAGTACACTGGAAGTTATTCTTCCTCTCTAGCTATAATTTTGCGTCCATTAACCCTTTCCCTATCCCCCAACCCTCTACTCTTCCCAGCCTCTAGTAACCGCTGGTCTACTCTCTACTTCCATGAGCTCAACTTTTTCAGTTCGCACCTATGAATGAGAACGTGTGGTATTTATCTTTCTATGCCTGACTTATTTCCCTTAACATAACATCCTCCAGGCTCATCCATCAATATCTTATTCTGAAAATGTTTAAAGATACCTACAGAAAAGTTAGAAAAATAGAACAATGGAAACCTGTATACTTTCGCCTAGACTTATAATATTTGGCCACATTTGCTTTAGCTGTTTGTACATGCCCTATTTTTTTCTAAGCCATTTGAAAATAAGTTTCAGAAATCATGATATTTCACCTGTAAATATTTCAACATACATTCCCTAAGAATAAAGACATTTTTCTATATAACCATAATATTATTATGATATAAGAAAAAATAATAATATGCAATACTTATTTAAAATTTCATAATCTCAAAAATGGTTTTTAATAGTTATTGCTTTTTAAAAACCTAGTATTCCTAAAGGTTCATGGATTGTATTTGTTCTTACATCCAAAAGTCACTTTGAACAAATATGGAAATTCAAAGTCATTCCTTTACGGTTTCTGTCCCATAGTTTTTCTTGGTAGAATCTAGAATGTTTTTTTTCTACCTGGAAAGATGATAAAAGGATTACAGATAACAAGTTTAGAGAAGAGCTGGGATTAGAACAGTAATGCACCAGTATAATTGCAATGGTTGTTAATACTGAAATACTATTTTTGTTGGCACACTATGGTACCCACAGCCTTAATTTCTGGCATTACAGATGACATCCAAGACTAAGGCTGAGACGTCTGTTCGAATTGGTCAGTATCTGTATCATACCATTGATGACTTTTAAATATCACCCCTCATTTAAGGGAGTAAAACCTTGAATAAATACATTCCAGATTATTCTATGTCTATTTTGGTTTTCCTGCTTGTTAACTGCGATTATTGTTTTATAAATGATTTTAGAATATATATTTTATCAAGTTACTCAGTAGATTTAGGATTAAATAGTTTTTACTATTTAAGGTGTTAGGTCTCCCTGTTACTCCTATAATTTTCTGCATTTTGCTTTTCATCATACTTATACTAATTTATGATATATAAAAACCTCACGTTTCCCCAAGCTACAGCATATTCTCCACATGTTCACTCCAGCCAAAGGACCCAGCATTCAGTGCTCAAATAAAAACCATATTTATTATTTTATAAATGTTGGCACTGAACAGATAACAGTTGGTAATGACTGTTTCTTAAGAATTGTGTGCATATCTGAGCATTTATTTACTTAATATTTTTGAAATTAAGCATAGAAATTTCACAAACCTGTAAAGTTAAACAAATGTCATCTATTTTGCATTTACTCAGTACTTAAGTATTTATAAAAGTGCTTCTGAGCAATTATTTACATAATCAAAGAATTTGATGAGATTTTGAGTAATGATTTCATTAAATTTTAAAAAGTTTTAGGTTGTATAAAAGTAAATGAATGGTACGTAGGATTTCTGAGAACCTGGATTAGAAATGCCGATGAAATATTGGAAGAGATTTTTGGAAACTGAAATGGAACGTGGACAAAGAATACAGAAGAAAGAGAATCACTGGAAATAAAAGGAATGAAATGCCATAGAATTTCTCAAATAGGTGCTAAGAGTCAACAGGCTGTCATCATCTTTGTGGAACATAAACACGAGCACTGTGCAATGCATGATATTAGTGACAAAAGTAAAATACAGTAAGTAAAAGCAAGAATATTACAGCTATTAAGGTCTGCCAGAACAATGCATGTTATGCTGGGTAAAGCTTGTTGTAATAGTTTATTTAAATGGCTTTCTTTTTTAGCAAGTAATACATTAATATGTTTCAAAATTTAAGAAATGCACCCCTACCCCTCAGCCAACAGTTTCCTCCCAAGAGACAACCAAGATTATTGTATTATCAGCTTCTTGTATTCTTATAAGGATATATAATGTATATACTATTTATAAACACACTCAGAATATGTATATATATTCAGTATAAATATTTACATTCAGAAAAGTGAACAATATATTTGACAATATATTTTTGTTACCTTTAGAAAAGTTAGTAAAATAAAATCTAAAGCACAAAATAAGATATAAAACAAACATAAATAAAATATAAAATGAAGTTAATATCTATATAACCACCACCTAATCAAGGAAGAGAACATTATCAGCTCTCCCCAACTCTACCCTGTTCCTCTTACGTGGAAAGTAACCGTTATCTTGACATATAACAGTATAGTTTATTTGGCCTGTTTTTTAAAATTTTACATAGATGGAATTTTATAGTATACATCCTGTTGTGTCTTTGTTCATTTCTTTTTATATTTTTGAGATCCGTTTACATGTGTGTATTGGAAGTTGGTTTCTTTTTCATTGCTCGAGGGTCTTCTATGGGATGATTGTGGTACTGTTTATGCATTCTACTGCCATTGGGCATTTCTCTGGTAATGCCCAGTTTGGGGATATTACGAATAATGCTGCTATGAATATCTTTTACATGGCCCTTGGTGTCCATGTAAAGGGTAAAGAGACATATATGGGTAAACGTATACGGGTAAAGAAACATATATGTATGTAAAATGTAAATAAGTCTTAATGTGTTATCACTCCCTTCACTCACAATGACTTTTGTTCACAAGGGGTTTTTATTTTCATGAAATAGGGCTAATAGAGATAAGGTGGTTTGGTTAGCTAATCTAATTATGCCATGTAAGTAGCTGTTTCTCACCTATTGGCCGAACCAATTCCACTTGATAATCTCTGTTTAATGGATGTTTATTGTAATACTCTTTATGCAATTTTAAAAAAGTATAAAATACTCAATTTATTGGTAAAATAATCATATATCTGCTCAAAGCTATGCTATTCAGCTATGTTTTTTGCCTCCCCCAGCTGCAGCTGTATTCAGCTATTTAAAAAACAATGAGTAGAAAATTACGTAATGATACAGAAAGTTGTTTATTGTTTAGTGTTTAAAATAAGGCAAGTAGCAAAATATGTATTGCATATACATAAATGAAATCTTAGGTAGGATACAACACAAAACATTGACAGTGGTTATCTCTGAGTAGCAGGTAGTAAAATTATACAGGCTTATTTTATTCATTTTGTTGCTCCATGTTACATTTTTTTCTGTGTATAATAAATATTACTTTCATAATATAAAAAGCTAATTAAACAAGTGGAGGAAGAGGCTCTGTGATCTGTTGACTTGGACAGTGGTAGACATCTGGGGACTTAGTGGTGTTACACTTCTTTCTGCCATGACTACCTTTAATCCTCTCTCTCTGTCTGACTCTCTCTAATTCCTTTCTGGTATCTCACTTGATTTTTCTTTAATATCCTCTCCTGTTCTCTCTTTCTTCTTCCCTCTGTTCATTGTCTGTTTTGGGTATTTAAGGAACCAGAAAATTTTACTGAGCACCCAGCACTACGGGAGATATCCGTCTGGACTCGATCCACCAATCCATGCAGAGCAATTGATCCCATCCGTCAACTGGGTTCCCCTGTAATGCCTTCCCAACCTCTGAATATCCATGGAGCATTGCCATAATAAATAAAATGATCTCTGTGGATGGTTGAAAATCCTCTCAAAAGAATTGAATATAAATGGTGGTCATGCTATTGTAGCTAGCGCCTGTTGCAATGGGAAGTGTGATTTTAGGGTGATTGAACTTCTTGAGTCATCGATACTTGAAATCACCAATTCCACTATTTCATTGTCTGGTACAGTGTTTTTAACCACTGATAGGCTAATTAAGGATAAAAATAATAATCAAATAAATATTTAAATAAAATTCAAAGGCTTTTGCATTTTGAATATTTGTTTCATTCCACAATAAACATCTATAAGTATTTTTATGGAACAAGCACATGGATTTTTGTATCATCATTAGTTTTACTCATGAAAAATTTAAACATAACATGTTAAAGGACTTTACTCCAGACAGTATGAGAAATTTCAGATATACGATTATGTTGCTGATTCTGTTTTAATGTTCCTCCTAATTTAATGTATTAAAATGAGTTTATAATCTATAAATCAATCAAAAATGATTTCTATTTTTGTTATTGTCCCCAAAAGGCATATTATGTTTGAATTAATTCATCTAAATAGTAAAGTCTTTCTAAAATTTCTAAAGAAAATACCATGTGTAAATCACTTATCATTAGTTTGATGACTATGGTGAATTTTATCAGCCTCTATGGTGTAATTTTCCTTAAAATCAAGTATTTTTGAAAGGTTCAGTCTTAGCCCCATTATGCATTAAAGTGCTACAGAGAATGCTTCAACTCAACAAACACGTACTGAGAGGCCTGCTCTGTGGAAGGCACTAAGGATATGAAAATGAATCCAACAATGTTTTTGTGCTCAGCTTTACAAATGAAGTAAACTAAAGGGAACAAACACATCCTCTATTACAATCATATTATCTTTTCATAGCCACTATAAACCCCAAATTTAAAAAGCCATGGTGTATAAATGTGTATGTGAGTGCTTAGGTGAGCTACTGACCTTTGGCCTCGAAGGATAAACAGAATTTTAACCAAGTGAATTGAAAGAAATCTTTCTTAAAAAAGAACCCAATGCTGAGTGTCCTACATACATACCTTATTTTTCTCTGAGTCTCACAACAACCCTGAAGATAGGTAGCCACATTTTAACAGATGTAGAATCTGGGGCTAAGAGACATTTTATGTTGAGCAAAGGTATGTAGGAAGAAGGGAAGTATGAGAATGCCTGGCGTATTTGGGACGTGGACTGGGGTGTGATGGGGGAGTAAGCAATAAAGAAGCTGGAAAGATAGTTTGGAGTCTGTTCTCCTGCAAACAGTTTGTGAAACAGTGATATGGACAATGGGGTCGTTGGAAATTTTTAAAAACTGGATTAGAAGGATCAGATTCATTCTTCAGAATAATTCAGGCAGAAGTATGGTGGGTGGACTGGAATGAGGATGGTACAAGAGAAAGGGGTAACAACTGAGAAGCGATGGCAACAGTTGAGAGAAGAGATGATGAGACCTGGTCCAGGCAACGGGAGTGGGGATGTGGACAAGGAGATGGATTTGAGAAATGCTGTGCAAGACACTGATAGAACTTGGTGACCAACTGAAAGATGGCTTAATAGATCATAACTTGGGGACTCAAAAGTTGTTTTTGTTTTTTTTTTTGAGGTAAAATTCATAACATGAAATTAACCATTTGAAAGTGTACAATTTGGTGGCATTTAATACATTCACAATGGTATACAAACATCAACACTCTTAGTTCCAGAACGTTTTTATCACCTTTGTACCTTTGTAGGGGTCACTCCCCATATTCTCCTCCCAGACCCTGACAACCACTAATCTACTCTCTGTTTCTATGGATTTATCTCTGCTGGATATTTCATGTAAAATGAATCAGACAATATGTGACTTTTTGTGTTTGGCTTCTTTCACTTTCCGTAATGTTTTTGAGATTCATCTATGCTGTAACATCTATCAGTACTTCATTCCTTTTTATAACTAAATAATCTTCCATTGTGTGGATATACCGTGTTTTGTTTATCCATCTATGCATTGATAGACAGTAGGGTTGTTCGCACCTTTCGGCTGTTGTGAATAGTGCTGCTATGAACCTTTGTGTACAGGTTTTTATTTGAACATCTGTTTCCAATTCTTTTGGGTATAGACTGAAGAGTGGAATTGCTGGGTCATATGGTAATTTTATGTTTAACCTTTTGAGAAACCACCAAACTATTTTCCATAGCAGCTGCTCTATATTGTATTCCCACCAGTAATGTACTAGTGTTCCATTTCTCCAAATATTTTCCAATACTAATTTTACTTTTTAAAAAAATTATAGCCATCCTAGTGCGTGTAAAGTGGTATCTCGTTGTGGTTTTTATTAAATATTTGTATTTCCCTGTTGACTGATGATGTTGAGCATCTTTTCATGTGATTTTTGACCATTTGTATACCTTCTTTGGGGAAATGTCTGCTTAGATCTTTTGCTCACTTAAAAAATTGGATTATTTGTCTTTTTGTTGCTGAGTTGCAAGAGTTCTTTTATTTTCTGGATAGTAGATTATTATCGGATATATGACTTGCAAATATCTTCTCCCATTCCATAGGTTGTATTTTCACTTGATAGATTTTTGAGCCATTTTTTGAAATAGGAAATCACAGAGAAAGAAGCCAGTGGAGATGGAAGGCAGTGAGAAAGTGGGTCTAGTTTGACGTATTATATTAGTCAGAAATCTGGGTGGGACTGTCTAGAGGTATTTGGCTATACACGGTGCCTGGCACATTCTATGCGTTCAGTGTTTGTTGAATGAGAGAATCTGGGAGAGAAACTAGGGGACTGTTGCTACCTTAGCGAACCGTCAGTCAGGCTTGTGTCCCACAGAAACAAAGGACACTCCTCTTTCAATGAAGTTGTCCTTTATTTTACTGTTCTTGACCAACGTCCTAAAACACTCACAAACTCAAAGGAAAGATGAAGACGAAACCACAATTTCCCCATCAGACAACATGGGCTGGACCATGTATTGGGAATATGGACAACAAAAAGAAAAATTTTTTTTTTTTTGAGTCAGAGTCTCACTTTGTTGCCCAGGCTAGAGTGCCGTGGCATCAGACTAGCTCACAACAACCTCAAACTCCTGGGCTCAAGCGATCCTCCTGCCTCAGCCTCCCAAGTAGGTGGGACTACAGGGATGCATCACCATGCCTGGCTAATATTTTCTATTTTTAGTAGAAATGGGGGTCTCACTCTTGCTTGGGCTGGTCTTGAACTCTTGAGCTCAAGCCATTCTCCTGCCTTGGCCACCATGCCCGGCCTGGACAACAAATTAACCAGTGAGAGGTATAGCCTATTGTGTTCTACTTATAAAATATTCCTCCAAATAGAACACAATATGTGCATATCTTAAACTAAGCTTATATTTTTATAAGATTTATTCTATTGAAGCTGATATAAAATTTAAATCCTGATTAAAATAAAACAGTGGCTTTTTCAAGGATGAAAGTATCATTGACTTTTTCCTTCAATTTATAATCTATATATCCTATATGTTGGTTTGCTCAGCCTTACCTAAAGTATAGTTTTTGTACTTTAGCTGAGTTGCCTGTAAGCAGCTAACGTTGATGGGGGCAGGGAAACAGCCCCCTTTCCAGAGTTCTGCCCACGTGGCTTATACTATTAATATAAGACACTTTTTTCCAAATCTCTTGTGTCTATACTGGGTGTTTTACAGATACCCGGGCCTGGGCATTTTTTATGAATCTCAGGGAACCTACTCTGCTGCTGAGTTAGCCTCACTCACACATTTCATTTATCCACAATAATAAGAATATCAATACCTTGGATTTATGTAGAGCCATTCATCCAAAGAGGTCAAAGCTTTTTAATTTAATTGGATGTTCCCGTGGCTTTAGGAGCCCCTGGGTATATTTACAAATGTAATGATAAGAAAAAGTCTGCCCTGGTTCAGACAACATAAAACAAGGCCTGCATAGTACACTAGTTCTCACCTTCACTGCACAAACATATCCAACGCCTGGCCATGGAGTTCAAGGTCTTTTTTTTTCTCAGAATATTACAGGGGTACAAATGTTTTGGTTACATAAATTGCTTTTGTACCATTTGAGTCAAAGTTATAAGTATGCCCATCCCCCAGATAGTATGTATTGTACCCATTCGGTGTGAATTTACCCATCCCTTTCTCCCCACTCCCTCCTGCTTGATGTCCGATGAGTGTTATTTCCATATGTGCACATAAGTGTGGATCTATTAGTTCCAATTTAATGGTGAGTACGTGTGGTGTTTATTTTTCCTTTACTGTGATACTTCACTTAGAAGAATGGTCTCCAGTTCCATCCACGTTAATACAAGAGGTATTAGTTTACCATTTTTTTAAATGGCTCAGTAGTACTCCATGGTATACAATACCACATTTTATTAATCCACTCATGTATTGATGGGCACTTGGGTTGTTTCCACATCTTTGCAACTGTGAATTGCGTTGCTGTAAACATTCGAGTGCAGGTGTCTCCTTTATAAAATGTTTTTTTTTTTTTTCCTTTGGGTAAATACCCAGTAGTGGGATTGCTGGATCAAATGGAAAATAAAGGGTTCATGGAAGTGGTTTCATAAAGTGAAGAGATACATACATACTATGTATCAAGGTCTTTTCTATGCTGATCTCTATGTATCATCTCTTCACCTTAGGAAACCACTTCTCCATGAGCCCTTTATTTTAGACAAATTATCCCTTTGCACATAGGATGCATGTTTTCACTTTACACTTTAATTTTTCTAGAAGGTCCAGCTCTTCCTCTTTACCTGTTTAAGTCCCTATTATTTTTGTTGTTGTTGTTCAGCTTAATTATAACCCATCTATTCCATGAAGATTTCTATAGTCATCCTAGCCTTTATTGATTCTTTCCCACTGAAGCATGTGTAGCATTTATGCGTTCTTTGGACATCGAGTAGATACTGGGGTTTATGGTCATTTCTACTTTTCCTTTTCTTTTCTTTCCCCATATAGCATGTCAGCACCTCCACAAAGATGAGTATATAATTAATTACTTAGGTGTTCAAAACTTTTAGTTGGTTCCAAGGAGTTGGTGAGTTTGGGAGTATGCGTTGAAGGCTGTAAGTGGGCAGACCTACTAATCCTTCCCCCCAGTCTTTTTTTTCATTGTTCACAGTCTGGTGCAAGTTTGGAGTTAGTTTAGGTCACCTAGAGTAAAAGCATTGTGCAAGGTTTGTCATATTTTGGAAGGAACTGAAACAGAGAATCAAAAACAAACAATTGATTGAATGAAGATTTAATTTGGTTGTGTTAATTTAATTATCACTTAATTTCATTTTCACTTTGTGATAAAAATCGGCCACCATTTTTGAAATTTACCCAATCTTGCTTTTTAAATAAAGTACTTTTGTTTATATAGCAACATCTAGAAACTTTGGAAAACAGAAAAGTGTAAAGAAAAAATAAAAAATTACCCATATTATTGCTCCTCAAAACAACTTCAAAATATCCACAGAAATGTATTTTAAACAAAATTAATACCATACTTTAGTAAGGATAGCTGATATTTTCCAAGTGTTAATGATGTATATCTCATGTAATCTTATAATAACTAAGTGAAGTATAATTATCACCTCCTTTACGGATAAGGAAAAGGAGGCACAGAAAGGTTAAGTAATTTGCCTAAGCTAACGTAGCCAGTAAACTGAGAGTTGGGATTGAATCTAGGCCTTCCTGCTGCACAACCTGCATTCTTTATTTATTTTTTATTGTGTAAAAAACACATAACATAAAATTTGCCACTTTTAACCACTTGAAAGTGTATAATTGAGTGGCCTTTAATACATTCTCAAGTTGTGCAACCATCAATGCTATCTAGTTCCAGAACATTTCATTACCCCAAAGGAAACGTTTTATCCATTTCCACCTCCCCTGCAGTTCCTGGCCAATACTAAACTGCTTTCTGTTTGTATGAATTTGCCTATTCTGGATATTTCATCTAACTGGGATCTTACACTATGTGGCCTTTTGTGTCTGGCTTTTATTCAGCATGTTTTCAAGGTTCATCGATGTTGTAGTATGTGTCAGTACTCTAATTCCTTTATATTTCTGAATAATATTATATTGTATGGATATACATTTTTTTAATACCACAATCATATACCACGTATTATAGCACATTCATCCTTTGAGGGACATTTGGGTTGTTTCCACCTTTTGGCTATTATGAACAGCGCTGCTATGAATGTTCATGTACAAGTGATTTTTTGAACACTTTTTTTCAACTCTCTTGGGTATATACCTGTGAGTGAAATTACTAGGCCATCTGTAATCTTATGTTTAACTTTTGAGGAATCATCAAACTGTTTTCCACAATGGCTGAATCATTTCAAATTCCCAAAGGTAATTTACAAGGGTTCCAATTTCTCTGCAATCTTGCCAACATTTATTTTCCATGTTAAAAAATTATAGCCAACCTAGTGGGTGAGAAGTGGTATCTCATCATGGTTTTGGTTTGCATTTTGTTATAATGACTAATGATTAATGATGTCTAACATCTTTTCATGTGTTTACTGGCCACTTGTCTATCTCCTTTGGAGAAATGTCTATTTAAGTTCATTGCTCTGTTTAAAAATTTTTTTTTTGTATTTTGTTGTTGTGTGTTAAGAATTCTTTACATATTTTGAACATTAAGACCCTTATCAGATACTGTATATGATTTGCTTATATTGTCTCCCATGCTGTGAATTGTCTTTTCACTTTCTTGGTAGTGTACTTTTATCCACAAGAGTATTGAATTTTTATAAAGTTCAATTTATCTATTTTTTCTTTTGCTGCTCATGCTTTTGGTGTCACAGCTAAGAATCTATTGCCAAATCTAAGGTCATGAAGATTTACCTTTATATTTTCTTCTAAGAGTTTTTTCTCTTACATTTAGGTATTTGATCCATTTTGAGTTAATTTTTGCAAATGGTGTGAGGTAGGGGTCCAACTTCAGTTTTTTGCATATGGCTATCTAGTTTTCCCAGCACTCTTTGTTGAAGAGACTATTTTTTACCTATTGAATGGTACTGGCACCCTTGTTGAAAATCAAGATTTATGGGTTTTATTTCTGGATTCTCAATTCTGTTACATTTATCTATGTGTTTATCTTTTTTATTTTTATTTTTTTGAGACAGAGTCTCACTGTGTTGCCCAGGCTAGAGTGCCATGGTGTCAGCCCAGCTCACAGCAACCTCAAACTCCTGGGCTCAAGCAATCCTACTGCCTCAGCCTCCCAAGTAGCTGGGACTACAGGCATGTGCCACCATGCCCAGCTAATTTTTTATACATATATTTAGTTGTCCAGCTAATTTCCTTCTACTTTTTAGTAGAGACAGGGTCTCACTCTTGCTCAGGCTGGTTTTGAACTCCTGACCTTGAGCGATCCGCCCACCTTGGCCTCCCAGAGTGCTAGGATTACAGGCATGAGCCACTGTACCTGGCCTATGTGTTTATCTTTATGCAAGTAACACACTATTTTGATTACTGTAGCATTTTATTAAGTTTGAGTCCTCCACATTTGTTCCTTTTCAAGATTGCTTTGGCTATTTGGGGCTCTTTTCATTTCCATATGAATTTTAGGACCAGCTTTTCTATTTCTGCAAAAAAGTCCAGTGAATTTTGACAGGTTGCATTGAATTTGTAGACAGCTTTGGAGAATTTTGTCATCTTAACAATAGTAAGTCTTCCAGTCCATGAACACAGGATGTCTTTCCATTTATTTAGGTCTTCTTTAATTTATTTCAGCAATATTTTGTAATTTTCATCATAGAAATCTTTCACCTCCTTGACTAAATTTATTCCTAGGTATTTTATTTTAATTGCTGCTAATGTAAATGAAGTGTTGTGTAAATTTCCTTTTTGGATTATTTATTGCTCATGTATAGAAAAACCACTGATTTTTTGTTATTAATTTTATGTCCTACAACTTTGCTGAAATTATTTTATTAGCTTTAATAGTTTTTTTGTGTATACTATATTTTATATATAAGATCATTTCACTTACAAATAGATATTATTTTACTTCTCCCTTTCCAATTTGGATGTCTTAATTCATTTTCTTGCCTAATTACTCTAGCTATAAGTTCCGGTAGTTTGTTGAATAAAAGTGGTGAAAGTGGACATCCTTTTCTTGCCGTCTGTCTCAGTGGAGAAGCTTTCAGTTTTTCATCTTTGATTATAATGTTCACTGTGGGTTTTTAGTAAGTTCCCTTTATGATATTTAACAAGTTCCCTTCTATTCCTAATTTTCTGAATGTTTTTATCATGACAGGGTATTAGATTTTGACAAAGGCTTTTACTGCATAAATTGAGATAATCATATTTTTCCCCCTATAGCCTATACTCATAACCACTAGGTTCAACTAGCTCTCTCTCTATGCATTATTTAATTTTATAGCCTCCTTTTTGCACTTATACCATAAAAATATTCTTTTCATAAGAGCCATTAAAATTATGATTTCCAGAGGGTATGCGTTATTTCCTCCTATGAATGTTCCATAATTACTTAATACCTCTATTATGTTTCAAAAGTTTCAATACTTTATCTACATCTCTATTTTCTTAGGAACAAAGTCCCTGGAACTGGAATTATTGGCTGGAGGCTATGAACATTTTTAAGTTATCATATATACATAATTTCTGACTAATTTTTAAAAATCAATGTGAATTTATACCAGCCTGTGATCCATTTAATGAAAGTAGCTGATGTGTTCTGAGCTTGCAGCTCCACAACCCCAGGACCTCTGAGTTAGTTTGCTTTCTAGTCCCCTCTGAAGTTCTTTCATCTTTATTGCTACTAAACAGATCACCTTCTTCCCTACTTTGTAATACTTATTATTCTTCTTGTTCCAGTCTGCTCCCTTTCCACACATACTCTCATCTTGGTTTTTTGTTCATTTGGTCTTTTGAATTAACGACTAAGCCAATAGAGTCAAATGCAGGAAATATTAAAAACCTACCAGTTAAACTATTAATAATAAAGTACAAATATACATTATTACTATCTGCATTTGAGTTAGGTTGGAAAGAAAAGGAAATCTGCAATCTGAAAATCAGCTTTGTTTTTAGGTTATAGTGTCTTTTCTTTATCAATATTCATTTGTGATCCTGTGTGTATGTTTTTAGGATTATCTGGAAATACAGGAACATTGCAAAAAATTGAACTCACACATAAAACGAATGTAGAAACATTTAGTTTTAGAGAATACTAAAGAAAAGCATTTAAATGTATATTCATTTTCGCATTTGATTGGATTTAAAAAAAATCTCTTGTGTTCAAAGTAAGAATTTTGCAAATAGGCACCAACTACATAGCCCCCTCCTTCATTTAAATACTCTCACAAACACATTTATCATCAGATAAATTTGATTAAAGGCGTGATAAAATTCTAAAAGCAAGCAAACCGAAAAAATCCCAAAGGCAGAATAAATATTGAAGACACTTATTGGAAAAATGAAGACACTTATTAGATAAATGAAGACGCTTATTAGGACACTTAACGAGTTGCCTCTGGTTTAGCACGCCCGGGAGCTGCAGAAGGAAAACTACGATTCCCAGAGTGCTTAGAGCGAACACGGAAGTCACGGTATCCGAACGACTGCCTTAGTCCCGCCTCATCAATCCAGTGATTGGATGCTTCACTTCCGCGTCTCTGGACTTCTCTACACCCATTGGTGTAGACCCCTATCGGGGTCAAATACAGAGTTTACGTTCGCTTTGCTGCTTTCGAACCTACCGCCTCTCCCTGCGTACCAAGATGGCGGCAGAAGCAGCCGGTGGGAAATACAGAAGCACAGTCAGCAAAAGCAAAGACCCCTCGGGGCTGCTCATCTCTGTGATCAGGTGAGGGAGGCAGGAGGCAGGGTCAGGGGACAGGGGGCAGCGGCTCGACCTCCGCTTTGGAAAGGAGAAGGGTTAGGTGGGTTCCACCCTGCCTACCCTTTCCTTCGCTCCCTGCCTCCCCCAGCCCCGCTCCCGGGTCCCAGCCCACCCCAGGGTCCCAGCAGTTCTGGAGTTCGACCTAGAAGGAGGAGCCAGGCCTCGCAGTCTTTTTTTTCGAGGCAAAGCCCTCCATTAGGGTCCCCGGGCCCTGGAAGCACGCTGATTGGGTTTGATAGAGAAAGCCAGGTGAAGGTGTGTTCATTGGTTCACAAAATGTTTGTTTATTGTTTGCCTGTAGCATCGCTTACTGTGCAAGGCGGTCCTGTTTCCTGGACATCTGGGTTTAAGGCCCTGAAGTCCGGAGAGTACTGTCACGAGTTGCAGACTGTGTTTTCACACGCTGGACACTTTAAACCACCTGTGAATGGCCACAGCCTCAAATACAAGAATCAGCAGTGAGCTGGTAGAAGGACTCTTGGGTTTGAAGGCACACAGCTGTTTTCGTTTTTTGTTCTGCCTTTTCCTGCCTTCCTATTCTGGCGTATTCATTAAAAACAAAACAAAACAATTTTCCAGTTATCCTCCATGCACTTTATTTTCCCATATTAGGGTGGGAATGGGAGTGATGGACTTTTTATTTAAGAAATAAATTGAGGATGGGGGGGATCCTATCGAGTACCATTAAGGATGATACAGGGAATGATCAAAAACAACCTGAATAAAATGTATTATGACACGTTATTACGTTGTTCGTATTTGAATTTCAACTCAGGTGATTTTCATGAAACAAACAACTCTACCATCCCTCCAGCACCGCCTCTGCCCTTCCGTTTTCCCCACCTGTGCTAAACTTTTGTTTGAGTTCTTGGAGAGGTCCTGGCATGTCCTGATTTTTTAAAACCCAGGGCCCACCTTATCTGGTAGGCACTAAGCAAGTGAATGAAAAAGTATCGCAAACCTTTAAAATGGCTTACCACTCACTAACCGAAAAAGACCCATCTTGTGGGACTTATTTAGGGGACTCTAAGATTATGGCCTGCTAAATCATTATTATCAATTTTAGGATTAAGGGAATAATTCTTCTCTTTATGGAAATGCTTAATATACTTGCTAGGCCATACAGAGGAAATGGTGTTCTTTTGTGAATCTACAGGCCCACATTCTTGACATGACTATGTACAGGTAGTGTAGATGAATCTCGTAATGCTAAAACTCCAACTAGAATAATTATAATTTCCTATCTGAATCCTCTGTGGAATTATAATACTGGTATGTGAATTTATTTGGATCCTTTTTTGAACTTGTTTATTTTTTCTGCCTTATAGTCAACATTCATTTAAACAATGGGTATTAGTGCCAGTTTATAGCATGGTGCCTGGCACTTATTATATACTTAATAAATATTTGTTGAATGAATGAAAAAAATAATGCCTGAATTTTGCAAAGATGAACGAGACTTGATGTTACCCTTGAGGAGAGTGTAATTTATCTGGGGGTTAAAGTACGTAAGTAAAAATGATGACATGAGACTAGAAGAGAGAGATGAAAGGGAATTCCAGGACAACAAGTGGTTACTTCCAGTGGGATTAGAGGAGGTAGCAGCAGTATGCAAATGTACCATCTCATCTGTGTACTTTTGATTCTGTAGGCAGTTCCGATTTCCTTTATGGTATTTATGTTTTCTTCAGTGCTGGTTAAATTTGTTCTAAATGTCATATATTTGAGAACAGCATGAAGCAACGTAAAGCTTTTTTACTGATGCTGATTCAGAAACATACATTGCTTTTGATTGACCATTCATTCCTTTGTGTTCTCCAGGGGGAATCCCTTGCTCCTGGATGGTGTGCAATATGATTTTGTGGTTACCATCCATCCCCTGTGCCATTTTACATTACCTCTAGCACCATGATTTAGGCCTAGGTATTTTTACTTTGATCTTTGTTGTGCATTACTGCTTTTCATGTTTCTTCCTTATCCTTGACCACCTTAGACCACTGAATAACACTTTTATTATATTTGTTAGGAGCATGGTATAAGCGAGTGTGCAGACCTAGCATCCTGGGCAAATTTCATAGAGGTTGGAATTCATGGTTACCTACAAACTTAAGACTGGATGACGTTCTTGATACAGTGTTGGTGTTTGCATTTTAGCATTTCTCTGAGTCATGGGAATATTTTGGAGTTGGAGTGAGGATGTTACTAACTCTATCTCCTTGTTGTTTCTTTCCTGATATGCTTTTCAACATACTCAATCGTTTAAATTTTGCAGACAGTGGCAGTGAATGAGAGGAGAATGGTAGTATTACTTTGGTGTTTGGGAAGGGAGAGGAGGGGAGGGTGCTGCAGGGAAGAATACAATGGGGAATGTATATGAAGTAGATTGTGCTGTCACTCTGAAGTTGCTACTTTGTATCTCTGTTCAATCTATTCTTTGCAGTTATCCTTCTTGCAACATTGTATTTCTTATTGTTAATTCCTCATGCAAAACTTTAATTACTTTCTCCTGTCTTTAACCGTTTTGCAAATTTTTTCTCAAAGACTATGTCTTTCCTGGTTGCTTTGACAATAAGCCTCAAAAAGGAAAACCCATTTTAGGTTTCTGTTTATACAATCTGAGCATTCCTGAGATGTACCTCATACGTGCCAGTTCTTTCATGTTTCCATAGACCTATCATTCTGTCACGAAATAAATTACTTATCAGTGATAGAATGCACTTTTGAAAAGTTTGATTACTTTAGCTTTATTTATCTTTTTACATCACAGAGCAGTTGTTTTTCTTTTTTGAATAGTGAATATTAAAAATTCTCCAATTCTCTTGCTCAGATATGTAAAATTGTCATTTCTACACTACATTATGTATTATCATAATACTTTGTATTGTGTTAATGCTACTCCTAATAGTTGGAACAGCATTTATTGTTAGTCATCTTTTAATACTGGATTAAAAAACTACAGGTGGATAAGGGTTTGACTTAAGGACAAAGTAGGTGTAGACATGGGGAATATCCAAATCTCATACTATTTTCAGCCATTGTACTAAATAGCTAAATAATAACTACATTTTGCTTGTAAGATAGTCTATCACTTTAAAGTATTTAAAGGCCAAAATAATTTAAAAATGAAGTATAGTGTAATTGTAATACAAGTATGATATTTGGTAGATAGATATTTTTAAGCACCTTGAGACTTATAAATAAGATTTCTTAATCATTTAAAAAATATTGAATAACAGTATTTCAGGACAGTCAGATATTTCAAAGAGTAGTCTTCTGGGGTTTTACAGAAGAGGTCCTCAGGCCTGTGAGGTAGGGCTTTGATGAGGGAACAGATGGTACTTGGGAGTTAGACTGTTGGAGGTTGCTGCAAACTGCAGCTTTTGTTTTTTAAGTCTTGGCACTGGCCCTTTAAAATGGAACTAATTGGATGGACAGAGTCCTGATTACCTGCTGATGTATGGTGGACAGTTGTACACACACACACACGCTACACAGAACATTTTCCTGCTTTTCTATTGATTTTTCCCCCTAACCTTTTGTTTTGTGTGAAGTTGGAGGAGGTAGCTTCTCTACTTAGGAAATAAGCAAGATGGCATTTTGGAGATGCTATTTTATTTCTGTGAGTTCCTGTCAGATTTTTAATTGGGAAATGTGTCTACCACTTACTGCTAGGTGATTTGCTTTCCAATTAAGTGTTGTCTCTCTTTTCTTTATAAGTTGGCTTGTAATAGCTAGTTTAATTGGGAAGACAAACTTTGGTTGCGACTGAAGGAGACCTTATTGAAACCTTGGAGCAGAGTTTTTGAAGACACACTCTAGTTACAGATGTCAAGGAGGTTTGAAGGCAGTGGAAGGCTCACTTTTTTCATCAACTTTTATGTCTTCACAGAAGTTGGAATTTCAAATACTTAAAAAATCCTTTCTTCTAGACACCTGTTAAATTTCCTTCCTCCTCAGAGGGTATTTTGGTCAGCCCTTTATTTAATTCAAAGTAAACTTTGTTGAAGGGGTCCAGGCTTTGATCAGGGCTTTGAACAAACAGCTTTGAGCTTCATGACACAGTTTGTGGCAGGAAAGGAAGTGGTCACTCTGTTCTGAGCCAAGTCCTGGAAGTTGTATTAGGTGTTAATGTTTCCAGCACCATCTCCTGTCCTCATTGAGCCCATCTCATAAAGGTTTTTAGATTTCTACCTCCCTTTGTACACTGGGGAGTCTTGGCCCTAGCAATGCAATGTTGCTTGAAAATTGCTGCTAGAATACCTGGAGACTAAATGCTTTATTAATTTTCAGGAAGTCCTGGGACATCTAACAGTATATTTGGTTGTAAAGGGCAAAAAAATTCCCATTTTCTAGCTAAATGTGCAGAATTAATATCTTGGGGATCCATGTTTTAGTTTCTGACCTCATGTGTAATTTTTTTTTTTTTTTCAAGACAGGATCTTGCTATGTTATCCAGGCTGCAGTACAGTGGTATGATCATAGCTTACTGTAACCTTGAACTCCTGGGCTCAAACAATCCTCCTGCCTCAGACTCCCAAGAGGCTGGGACTACAGACACATGCCACCACACACTGCTAAATTTTTAAAAAAAATTTTATAGGGACGGGGGTCTCATTATGTTGCCCAGGCTAATTCTTGAACTCTTGGCCTCATGCAATCCTCCTGCTTAGTCTCCCAAAATGCTAGGATTACAGGTGTGAGCCACCACTTCTGTGTCATTTGTAATTGTTAATATTGGAATTTCATGAAGGCCTTGAGACATATAGTCATATATGGTGGGTGATATGGTCAGTTTTTTTTCCAAATCATTACTTATAGGCAGGTATGGTCACAGCCTGTGGTGGGAGGTGCAGTATGTGGTTTGGTGTAGTTAAGTAAAAACTTGCTGTATTACCCATGCAACCTTGGATTAGTTACTTAAAACCATTGTGTCTTAGTTTTTCATTTGTAAAATGGGATAATAGTACAATATGCTGTGGTTTTTTTGGAACATTAAATGAGATAGGAGTATATAAAAGTACCTAGCACAATTTGGCACAGAAAAGACACTCAAATGTTCATTTCCTCCTTTCTAGGGTCTGTAGCTTCTTTGGTTAGAAACTTGATTTCAATAAATTTGCCCGATAGTAACCAGGATATAATGTTAATTTTATACCAGAAATATCCTTTCCAGTCTGACTAGAGTGTTAGATTCTGTTTGTCAGAATATTGTCTTTGTAACCAGGAAACCTTGTACAGCTGAATTAAAATGATAATTATTTGATAATTTGAGAGCTAGAAAAGTTAGATTTAAATATATGTATTCTTATGTGTGTATAAAACATATAAACATGTAAAATATAAAATATTTATTAGAATAAAAGAAAAGACTACAAACAAGCAAATCTAAGGGTCCATGATCTCTTTGCTTTGGTAACCCTTTATAAAAATTATATTGTACAGATTTGTAAAAGAGTAGAGTTATAAAAGGGAACATTACTCGATAATATCATTCCCCAAAATATTACCTATTTTCCTTTTTCAGGTTTTCATATGGATCCTGTGCATGTATATACAAAGGTTAAATAGAAAATTTCTTTATATTGCTGTGTAGTCCTCTTATGAGTAATTTTTAAGTGCAAGAGTTAAAAATATAAAGAAAATTATAGAAAGAAAAAACAAAAGTACCCATATTCTTTTCACCCAGAATTAACCACTGTTAATACCTTTGCTTCCAGTTGTTAGAAAATCATTCTATTGTTATAAAAATAGTGCATTCATGGTAAATAATTGAAACAATGAAAATGCAGAACAATGTGAAGATGAAAGTAAAAAAAATTTCATTCCAAATTTTATTCTCTGTTAAGTTACCATTGTCAATATTAGATGAACCTAATTCCAGACCTACCTCTCCCTCTCTCTGTATGTGTGTATATGAAATGCTGGCTGGGAGAGATAGAAAATATTTTTTATTAAATTTGAGATTTTACTCTATATAGCAACTTTATTTGCCTTCCTTTTTGGCATACACACATATATGTAGTAAAGTGTAAAATCTTAAGTATGTACCTTGATGAATTTTTAGTTGTGTAACCACTATCCAGATGAAGATATAGAACATTTCCAGCATCCTAGGATATGCCTTCCCTGTCAGTTTTTTTTCAGTACATTTTGTGTGTGTGTGTGTGTGTGTAAGGATATCCAGTTCTAACACGATTTGTTAAAAGGTCTATCCTTTCTTGCACTTAGCTTCTTTTGTGCCTTTGTCAAAAATCATTTTAACTTATATATGTGGGTCTATTTCTTGACAGTCTAGTCTGTTCCATTCATGTTTATCTGTCTTGATGATAATACCACACTGTCTTGATTATTTTGTAAGTCCTGAAGACAGTGTAAGCCCTCCCACTTTATTCTACTTTTTCAAAGTTGTTTTGCGTATTCTAGGTCCTTTGCATTTCTATGTGAATTTTGGTGTGAGCTAGTCAGTTCTACAATAAAACCCGCTTGGAATTTGTTTTGGATTACATTGAATGTACGGATTAATAAATGGAATTAATATCTTAATGTTGAGTCTTCTGATCTATGAATGGGGTATATCTCTCAGTTAAATTCTTTAAGCAATTGTTTGGGTAGATTTCAGCATGTAGGTTTTATACATTTTTGGTCGCATTTATCTCTAAGTATTTCAGGCCACTTCAAGTTGTGTCACAGTTCACTGAATATTAATCTTCATTTGTTTAATTCTATTTTTCTCTTGGTGTTTTGTTTTATATAGTTTCTGTTGTTATGCTAGTTCACTAGTCTTTTCTGCTATTCCTGATCTGTTGTTAACCTCATCTAATGTAATTTTTATCTTAGATTATAGTTTTTATCTCTGGAAGTTTGAGCTGGTTCTCTTTTTTATCTTTCATATTTCTGCTTACATGTTTAATCTTTCCTATAGCTTCCTGAACATGAAGAAAACAGATATTATAACTGTTTTCATGTCCTTGTTTATTAATTTTATCATCTGTGTCATTTCAGGGTTAGTTTACATTGATAAATTTCTTTCCCCCTTCCTTTACATGCCTTGTACTTTTTGAGTGGATGTTAGACATTGTCAGTTTTACCTTGTTGGGTACGGTTTGGGATATTTTTTTTTTGTATTCCTATAAATATGCTTGAGCTTTGTTCTGAGATGTAGTTAGGTTACTCGGAAATAGTTTGGTCCTTTGGGATCTTTTGGTTTTCCTAGTTAGGAGCAGAGAAATATTTAGTCTAGGGCTACTTTTGTCTCACTGGCAAAATTACTTTCCATATTCTACCCAGTGTCCTGTGAACTACAAGATTTTTTCATTCTGGCTGGGGGATAGGCACTATCTCCAGCACTGTGTGAGTTCAGATTATTGTTCCCCCTAATCCTTTCAGGTTGTTCTTTTTCCTGGTCTTGGGTAGTTACCTCCCACACATGTGTTGATCAGTATACTCAGCTGAAGACTAAGTGTTCAGGAAGATCTACAGATCTCCAGACTTCTCTGTGTAGCTCTCTTCTCCCCTCCATTACTGCACTGCAAATTCTAACTGCCTTAATGTCCAGTCTTTTGAAACCTGTTCTCTTAGTTAATTGCTTTTTAGTCCCTGTTATTCCTTCTAGACCTGAAGTAGAAGTCCATCAAAACTTCATGTCAGTTTTCATTGATCCCATTTCAGGTTCCCTATGCTCAGAGAGGAAGAATAATATATTCAAATGTGCTATTCAAAGTTATGACATGAAGATGAACTAGATATCTTGACACTGATGGTTCTTATTTTGCAGTTTTAAATACACTTCCTATAGTAAGTCTTGAAAAACTTTTCCCTCAGAACGCATAGAAATGCCTTAAAACTTATACATGTTTATATGTATCTTTATTTTTAAAAACATAATTCTGTTTTGTTTATTTAATGCCTGCAGTAGTATTGTAAATTGTTGGCCTGAGGTCTAATGTGGCTGGCAATGAGTCTTCTTTGGGCAGCACAGTTATAGAGTCTTAGTTGGTTTTGTTTTTATTTGCATTTGGATGTTTGCAATGGTGAGCTCTGCTCCCTATTGTCTTTATACTCTGATGCTGCTTACATTTTTGTTAACAGCGTTCATTTTTTCTTTTGCTCTATTTCCTTTCTATTTGTTTGCTGCTTTCAATCCATGAAATGAATTATGACCTTGGTCTTATTGTAGCCAGTTTTTTGTGTGCTGGGGATTTAGCTTTGAAAAACATGGGAACTAATAATTTATAATAGTAGGAAGTAATAAAGGAAAATTCTTGTGTTATATTTGACACTGTTGGTAAGAAAAGTAAATATTTGAAGGTTATTATGAAAACCTTTTCTGACTTAAATTTATTCTTTTAAAAGTATTTATAAAGCCCTTGTCAAAAATAAAGTAGAACATAATTCAGAAGGTATTTTTCCATTTAAAACTTGCCTGTCATTGTGTTGAATATTATGGGAGAGATTATCTTATACTAAAAAGATCACTGGAGAGCTTGTTAGAAATTTAGAATTTCAGGTACCACCTGACTTACCCAACCTGAATCTGCATTTTAATAAGATGCCCAGGTGATTCAAAAGCAGGAGAAAGTTTGGGTAGCCCTTAGAGCAT
The DNA here is from genome assembly GCA_963574885.1 of Lepilemur ruficaudatus. Lineage (NCBI taxonomy): Eukaryota > Metazoa > Chordata > Mammalia > Primates > Lepilemuridae > Lepilemur > Lepilemur ruficaudatus. The sequence continues at coordinate 14,729 of CAUYRT010074329.1, read as the reverse complement.
AATTTAGTTGAGGAAGTAAAAGAAACCCCAGACTTGAAATGATCTCAACACAGAGATGATAAATGCTTGTGGTGGTGGATATCCTAAATACCCTGCCTTGATCATTACACATTCTATGTATGTAATGAAATATCACATGTACCTCACAAATATGTATCAATAAAAGTATATAAGAAAGCAATTGGAATTGTTAATTTTTTTTAACTGAGATAATGGTATTATGGCTTTTTTTTTTTTTAGACAGTCTCACAGTGTTGCCTGGGCTGGAGAGTATAGTGGCATCATCATAGCTCACTGCAACCTCCAACCCCTGGGCTCAAGCAGTCCTCCTGCCTCAGCCTCCTGAGTAACTGGGACTACAGATGCATACCACCATGCCCAGCTAATTTTTCTGTTTTTCATAGAGATGGGGTCTCACTTGCTCTTGCTAAGGCTTGTCTTGAACTCTTAGCCTCAAGTGATCCTCCCTCCTTGGCTTCCCAGAGTGCTAGGATTACAGGTGTGCACCACCACGCCCGGCCTGGCTCTGTTTTTTTAAGAAAGCATTGTTCTTAAGAGATATATTAATGTATACTGATATGTATACCAACAAAAATTTCATGTCTGGGATTTGCTTCAAAATAATCACAGAGGAGGGTTAGTAGGGGTATAGATGAAGCACAGTTGGAATATTTTTTTTTAAATTTATTTTTATTAATTTCAGCATATTACAGGGGTACAAATGTTTAGTTTACATATACTGCCTTTGCCTCACCCGAGTCATAGTTTCAAGCTTGTCTATCCCCCCAAGGGTGCGCACCGGACCCCTTAGGTGTGAATATATCCATCCCCTCCTTCCTGCTCCTACCTGCCCAACACCTGATGAATGTTACTATTATATATGCACTTAAATGTTGGTCAGTTAATATCAATTTGATGGTGAGTATGAGTGGTACTTGTTTTTCCATTCTTGTTATACTTAGATTGGGCTCCAGCTCTATCCAGGATAATGTAAGAGGTGCTAGATCACCATTGTTTTTTGTGGCTGAGTAGAACTCCATGGATATATATATATATATATATATATATATATATATATACACACACACCACATTTTATTAATCCACTCATGTATTGATGGGCACTTGAGTTGTTTCCACATCTTTGCAGTTGTGAATTGTGCTGCTATAAACATTCGAGTGCAGATGTCTTTTTTATAGAATGACTTTTGTTCCTTTGGCTAGATGCCCAGTAGTGGGATTGCTGGATCAAATGGTATATCTACTTTTAGCTCTTTGAGGTATCTCCATATTGCTTTCCACAGACATTGCACTAGTTTGCAGTCCCACCAGCAGTGTATGAGTGTTCCTGTCTCTCCACATCCATGCCAGCATTTATTGTTTTGGGACTTTTTGATAAAGGCCATTCTCATTGGAGATAAGTGATATCTCATTGTGGTTTTGATTTGCCTTTCCCTGATGATTAGAGATGTTGAGCATTTTTTTCATATGTTTGTTAGTCATTAGTCTATCTTCTTTTGAAAAGTTTCTGTTCACGTCCTGTGCCAACTTTTTGATAGGGTTGTTTGATTTTTTTCTTGGTGATTTTCCTGAGTTCTATATAGATTCTAGTTATCAGCCCTTTATCAGATATGTAACATGCAAATATTTTCTCCCATTCTGTAGGTTGTCTGTTTGCTCTCATGATAGTTTTCTTGGCTGTGCAGAAGCTGTTTAATTTGATCAGGTCCAATTTATTTATTTTTGTGATTGCTGTGATTGCCTTTGGGGTCTTCTTCATAAATTATTTATCTAGGCTGATGTCTATAAGAGTTTTTCCTACATTTTCTTCTAGAATTCTTATAGTTTCATGTGTTAGGTTTAAGTCTGTTATCCACTGTGAGTTGATTTTTGTGAGAGTTGAAAGGTGCAGATCCTGTTTCAGTCTTGTACATGTGGCTGTCCAATTATTTCAGCACCATTTATTGAGTAAGGATTCTTCTCCCCAGTGTATGTTTTTGTCAGCTTTGTCAAAGATTAGATGGCTATATGAGGATGGTTTTATATCTGGGTTCTAAGTTGTGTTCCATTGACCTATGTCTTTGTTCTTGTGCCAGTACCATGCTATTTTCGTTACTATAGCCTTGTAGTATAGCTTTAAGTCTGGTAAATTGATGCCTCCCAGTTTGTTCTTTCTGCTTAAGATTGCTTTTGCTATATGGGGTCTTCTCTGGTTCCATACAAAGTGTAGAATTATTTTTTTGAGATATGCAAAAAATGATGTTGGTGTTTTCATAGGGATTGCATTCAATCTGTGGATCACTTTGGATAGTATATACATTTTAACAGTTTGAGTCTGCCAACCCATCAGCATGGTATGGTTTTCTACCTAGTTATGTCCTCTGATATTTCCTTCCTCAGTGTTTTGTAGTTCTCCCTGTAGAAATCTTTTACCTCCTCAGTTATTGCTATTGTGAAGGGTATGAGTCTTTGATTTGGTTCTCAGTTTGACTGTTATTGGCATATATAAATGCTACTGATTTCTGTACATTGATTTTGTAACCTGAGACTTTGCTGAATTTGTTTATCAATTCCAGTAGTCTCACGGTAGAATTTTTGGGGTTTTCTAGATATGAGATCATATCATCAGCAAAGTGTGATTGTTTGACCTCTCTGCCCCCATTTCGATGCCCTTGATTTCCTTCTCTTGTCTGATTGCTCTGGCTAGGACTTCCAGCACTATGTTGAATAGAAGTGGTGATAGAGGGCAGCTGTGTCTGGTACCAGTTCTAAGCAGGAATGCTTTCAATTTTTCCCCATTCAGTATGATGTTGGCTGTGGGTTTGTCATATATGGGTTGTATCATTTTTAGTTAAGTCCTGTCTATGCCTATTTTGCTAAGTGTTCTTCTAAAAGGTGCTGAATTTTGTCGAATGCTTTTTCTGCCTCTATTGAGAGGATCGTATGGTCTTTGTTTTTGCTTCTATTTATCTGGGGGATTATATTTATAGATTTGCATATGTTGAACCATCTCTGAATCTCTGGGATGAAGCCCACTTGGTCATGATGGATTATTGTTTTGATAAGCACCTGAATTCAGTTTGCTAGGAGTTTGTTCAGAATTTTTACATCTACATTTATAAGGGATATTGGTCTGTAGTTTTCTTTTTTTGTTGCATCTTTTCCTGGTTTTGGTATCAGGGTGATGTTGGCTTCCTAAAACATGTTGGGGAGGATACCACCCTTCTCAATGCTGTGGAATAATTTCTGCAGGATAGGCACCAGTTCTTCTTTGTAGGTCTGGTAAAATTTGGGTGTGAAACCATCTGGTCTGGGACTTTTTAAAAATAGTATTCATAGATATTATTTTGTATTTCCATGGTACTGGTTGTAATTTCTCCTTTTTCATTCCCAGTGGAGCTTATTAGAGTCCTTTCTTTTCTGCTCCTTAATCTAGCAAGAGGTGTGCCAATTTTTTTTTCAAAGGACCAACTTTTTGTTTTATTAATCTCCTGTATACTTTTTTTGTTATCAATTTCATTTAGTTCTGCTCTGATCTTTGTTATTTCTTTTCTTCTTCTGGGTTTGGGGTCAGTTTACTCCTTTTCTAGTTCTTTGAGATGATTGATTAGATTATTGATTTGTGATCTTTCTGTCTTTTGGATGTAGGCATTTACGGATATAAATTTTCCTCCTAGGACTGCTTTAGCCATGTCCCACAGATTTTGATAACTTGTGTCTCCTTTATCATTTTGTTCAAAGAATCTTTTGATTTTAACCTTAATTTCCTCCATAACACAATAGTCGTTCAGTAGAAGGTTGTTTAGTTTCCATTACTTTGTGTAGAGATGAGAGTTTCTGTTGGAGGTGATTTCTAATTTTATTCCACTGTGGTCTGAGAAGATGCATGGTATAATTTCTATTTTTTTAAATTTTTTGAGACATGCTTTGTGACCTAGGATATAGTCAAATCTTAGAGAATGTCCCATGAGCTGATGAGATAAACATATATTCAGTGGTTTTGGGGTAAAATGTTCTGTAAATGTCAGTCAGGCCCATTTATTCTAGAGTTCTGTTTAAGTCCATTGTTTCTTAGTTTATTTTCTGTTTGGAAGATCTGTCTTGTTCTGTCTGAGTGGTGTTGAAGTCCCTGGCTCTTATGGTGCTGCTGTTTATTATTTTGTTTAGATCAAGTGGAATTTGCCCTGTGAATCTGGGTGCACCTGAGTTAGTTGCATAAATATTTAGAATTGTTATGTCTTCTTGTTCAATTGTACCCTTCACCATTATATAGTGACCCTCTTTGTTTTTCATTACTTTTATTGATTTGAAAACTAAGTTATCTGAAATCAGAACTGCCACACTAGCTTTCTTTTGGCTTCTGTTTGCTTGAAATATTGTTTTCCATCCCTTCACCTTGAGTCTGAATGCATTCTTGTGGGTTAGATGTGTTTCCGGAAGATAGCAGATACTTGGCTTGTGTGTATTTTTCTATTTGGCCAGGCTATGTCTTTAGTGGGCATTTCAAGCCATTGACATTCACTGAGAGAATTGATAAGTGGAGCAGATTTCTGTTCATCCTGTTGTGTTGAACTTTGTTGCTTTGTTTTCTATCTTGAGCCATTGTGGTATCTGGCCTTTGATGTTTTACATTTGTGAGTGTTTATTGTGCTGATCTGTGTGTAACACTCTTTTGAGTACTTCCTGGAGGGCAGGTCTGGTCTTGATGAATTCCCTCAGTCTTTGCTTGTCCGAGAAGGTCTTTATTTCTCCTTCATGTAGGAAACCTAGTTTTGCAAGTACAAGATTCTAGGCTGGGCATTATTCTGATTGAGAAGAGTGAGAATGGGGCTCCAGTCTCTTCTTGCTTGTAAGGTCTCAGCTGAGAAGTCTGCTGTTATTCTTATGGGGTTTCCTTTGTAGGTTACCTATTTCTTTTGCCTTATAGCTCATAAGAGGGCTTCTTTTGTGGTTATTTTGGCCAATCTGATGACTGTGTGTCGTGGCATCTTCCTGTTTGCAATGAATGTCCCAGGAGTACCTGGGATATCTAGATTGTACCTGGATATCTAGATTTTTTTAGCAAGGCCTGGGAAATTTTCCTCCATTATTCTCGAATAGTTTATCCAACCCTTTTGTATTTTCTTCTTCACCCTCAGGGATGCATATAAATTCTCATGTTAGCTCTCTTCACATAATCCCACATTTCTTGTAGGCTTTCGTCATTTCTTTTATTTCTCTGCTCTATCTCTGCAACTGACTTATTTAATTGAAAGGTGTTATTTTCAATCCCTGAGATTCTTTCTTGTTTTTGATCTGCCCTATTCTTCAGGCTTTCCACTGTGTTTTGTAATTCCTTGAATAAATTCTTCATTTCCAGAAGTTCTGTTTGCTTTTTCTTTAAAATTTCAGTTTCTTTGGTGAATTTTTCTTCCAAGTCATGGATTTTTTTGTTGTTGTTGTTGTTTCTTTGCATTGGGTATCCATTTTCTCTTGCAAATCACTGAGTGTTCTTACAATCCATGTTTGAAATTCTTCTTCTGTCATTTCAGTGTTCTGAATTTGGTTGATGTCCATTGCTAGAGAACTGGTTTTTCCCCTTTGGTGGTGTGCTTTCCATCTGATTCTTCATACCCTCAGAGTTCTTTTGCTCATTCTTTCCCATCTTGATCAGCTGTTGCTTCTTTTAGATTTTTGTTTAGATAATTACACACTCAGTTTAGTCTCTGCACCAGTAGGTGGTGTTTGTGGGTGAGATTTGACCACACCCCTATATGATCAGTCAGTAAATGCAGTAAAAGGGTGTGCACATTGACCTCCCTGTCAGTTGGTGGGGCTTGCTGGGAGGAGCAAGCTGCAGTGTTGTTTTTGGGTCCTATAACCAGCTCTCCTTCTTCTGGGGAGGCACTCTAGTGCTTCAGGTGGTGAGGAGCCCTGGGACTTCCAGGCGTGTCCTTATTCTCTGCCTCAGTGGGGGCAAGTGGGTTAGTGAGGCTATGGGAGCTGGATTGGGTGAGCCTACCCTCAAGCTGGACAAATGCTGTTAGCAGGTCTGTTCTCTGCTTCTGGGCAAAACTGTTAGGGAGGAGCTGAAATGGTCCCACTCAGCCGCAAAGTCTGAGTGTGGGGATGGGGTTGTCTGCGATCTGCAGTCTGGAGCAGGCCTCGCTCCTTTCCATCTTCCCCTATTTCGCGGTTTCTCCCTGACCTCTACCAGCCGGAAGGACCTCAAGCCAGTGGACCTCCCCTGACTGTCATTCGAGCTGGGAAGTTCCCTGCCCAGAATCACAGCCTGAGCAGTGAGCGTGGCTCTCCCATGGTTGGGAGGGTTGCCCCTTCAATCACGCTGCAGCTAGGACCCACTCTGATATGTTCCTGAAGGCACACACACTTTAGTAGACTCGTTCACCAATCTCTCCCTCGGTGCCCCGAGGGAGCTGGGAGCCTGGTGCCCTGTCCGCAAGATGTTCACTGCTCACTGGTGGCAGCCGTCTCTGGGCTGGTGTTAACAAGTCTGTCCAGCAGTTCGGGAGCCCACCAGCAGTCCAAGATGCAAGGGAAGGGAAATCTAACTGCTCTACCTACTCTTGTCACTGGTCTTCACGTCTGGGGGCTTAGACCCTACCGCCGCCTTTCTCCTTCCAGTTCTGCTCCATATCTTCCCGTGAAGTCTCCTGTAGCTTCAGGCACCCTTTCTCCCGACCCTCATCCAATGTGTGTTTTGTCTGCCTGTTTATTTTTTTTTCCACTTTCGTCTAAAACCTATCTTTCTTGCAGAGACACTCCTGCTGGCGGTTTTTCCCGTCTGCCGTCTTGTCCTCCTACCTCCCAGAATGTGTTGATAATTGTTTAAGTTGGATTTATTTGACAGGTCTCTTAATTTTTGTGCATGTTTGAAAATTTCCATAAAAATGTATGTGTTGTGTGTGCTCATATGTATATGAATATGCTGGGAGGAGGGAAGAGGAGTGGGGAAACAAAGTTCTGCACATTAATAAATTACAGACATGGTATATAACATATTCTTTATGTTCTCTCCCCCCACACCTCACACATGAACATAGTAAATTCTCCCTGATGTCTGCAGTTAAGGAACCTGCTTTAATATGCATAACCCAGAATTTCCAAAATGTATATAACCACATAACACCTGTTAATATCTTGTAAAGCATTGTTTATGAGGAGCTCATCAGAAAATAAGATCGCTGTGGACAATGCTTTAAGGAGGATGTGGAGCTTAAAATGGAAGTGGGAAAAGAGGTAGAGCTTGGCGCAATAAGGGTAAGGGGGAGGATTTAAGTTGACTTTGTCAACTTTGGACTCAATTTTATGCCCTAGTGGGGTGATTTTACTTAATTTTAGATAATGGCCTTCTTTGTTGCCTAAAAGATGTATAGCTTTTCGTCCCCAGAAGTGTTCTGTATAACTAAGTTAATTGAAATATTGAAGAACTATGTTGGGTGTAGTAATTGGCCCTAACTGCTGTCTGAAGCAAGACACTAGTGAATTTTCTATTGACTTTAAAGTAGAAATTGTTTACTGTCACTTGATATTAAATGAATCTCTTTGTACTGTTAAGGGATGTTGTGTCTATGCATCAGAAAACTTTTTCAGAGGGACTTGTCATTGTGAATTGCTATCAATTGGGATGGGATTATCTTGTATTTTGTGGGCTCTAATAAGACATAATTAAGAAACAAGCAATCACAATGTATAATTGAATATAATAAAATCCGATTTAAAAATGTAGATTTGGTTATGCTTTGAGTGAAGCCGTATCTTAGTGATTATATAGCGATACACATCTCAAACAGTTCTTTAATGTGTGATTTTTTTTTACACAAACTGAAAATTATGATGAGGGTATCTAATTTTTATAATTCACTGGAAGCGTTTGTAGATTATTCATCATATACAAAGTGTTCTGCTTAGTATAATAGGTTGGAAGACTGACTTCTTAACCTGTTTAGTGTTTATATTCTTAGCAATCTCTTTTCCTCCTCTTCAGTTTGTACTTTCACTCTACCCGTACTTAGGGCTGCCTGTGGTTCCCCTGGTGACATAATAGGTATACGTTGCTGTCGGGCATTTCTTAGATTGGCTGTTTTGTGTTTCAAAGGAAAAGAAAACCCGGTTCTCCCACTTTGAAATAAGGGCTAAATAGATCTAATAATGTAACCTAATGTCTTCTGGTTAAAATTAGTTTCGGAAAGAATACAGGATTCATGTTTTGAAGAATCACATCAGCTCTAGACTCTTTTTTCATGTGTTGGGATCAATAATGAAAAGGAATATTATGTTGTGGAAAGATCAATAAGCTAATACTTAATTTTTTTCCTTTTTGGAGTGAGGTTCTGAAACTAATTAACCCTTCAGCGTTTGTTGAGAATTTAACCATGCTTAGTTGCCTCCTGATTATGTGTTAGAATATTTTGTAAATAAATATGACTCCCTGCCTAGTACTTTTTCTATTATGCGATTTAAAAAATTTCATTAGAATTGTCCTAATAAGAAAAAAGGTAGCGCTGATTGGGGGGTTAAAGTGCTTGATGAATAAGAAAGGAAAGGATCCTATGACATCCGGTTTGTCTATTCAGAGGCCCATTTTGAGTACTTTTCAGAATTGGTAAGGAGAGTTGATTCTTATTGTAGATTGTGCTTTATAGAGCTGCGATTCCTGACAAGTCACTTTTGGATATGTGAAGCCTTACCTGTAATTAGTTTTTCTGAGTTGCTTGAAGGGATTTTCATTAATTGTTTTGTTAATCTTTATTATTCCTGGAGGAGAGGTCACTGGATGCCAACAAGCAAAATGCCCTTAGTAGACAATTAAGCCTATTAACTGTTTTCAGAAAGCATGACTTAATACTAATTATTCTGCAGGTGTAACCAAAATTCAGGTCTATTATGTTAAATATTTTTCTAGCAGGTTAATTAGTTTAGTTATCTAGGGCTATACTAGGCAGCTAATTCCTCCTGTGGATTTGGCAAGAATTTATGTTGCTTAAAACTGAGGAGGGGGACTGATAAATATCTGCTTTGAGAATTTGACCAACCAAAATGACATTGCCTGTGTTTTATAGGGTGGTATATTTGTCTGCTCAGGCTACCATAACAAAATGCCAAAGACTGGGTGGCTTCAGTGATCCCCCAACCTTTTTGGCACCAGGGACCGGTTGCATGGAAGACAGTTTTTCCACGGACCAATGGGTAGATAGGTGGGGCTCAGGTGGTGATGCCAGCTATGGGGAACGGCTGTAAATACAGATGAAGCTTTGCTTGCTAGCCTGATACTCACTTCCTGCTGTGTGCACCCCCTTCCCAAAGTTTCATGGTTCATGGAAGACAATGTTTTTAGAGGGGTGGGTGGCGGAGCTCTGCCACCAGCTCTGCAGCCAGGTCACTAACAGGCTGTGGACCACCAGGGGTGAGAGACTGCATGCTTAAACAATAGAAATTTAATTTTTCACAGTTTTGGAGGCTGGAAGTCCAAGAGCGAGATACCATCAGGGTTGGTTTCTGGTGAAGCCTCCCTTCCTGGTACGTAGATGGCCACCTTCTTGCTGTGTCCTCACACGGCCTTTCCTCCGTGAGTGCCTGAAGAGGGCTCTCTCTTGTTTTCGTATAAGGACATCAGTCTTATCAGATTAAGGCCCTACCCTTATGACCTCATTTAACCTTTATTACCTTTTTTATAGGCCCTATCTCCAAATACAGTAACACCGAGAGTTAGAACTTCAGCATATGAACTTGTGGGGGACACAGTTCAGTTCATAACAGGTGGTACCCTGGGGACTCTTACTACTTTGTTAAAATGCACTCAACTGCTTCCAGAGGGATAGTCTGTCATCGCCTACAGGGAATCTTGAGGCTCAGGGAAGAGCCCTGGTCAAGGTCTTAGTTTTTCAAAATTGGATGTCAGTCTTACCACATGCTTTTCTGGCTAATAATGTTTAACAGTCCTCAATAACCCTCTAATAGCAAATATTTATATTGTATACTCTATGCAAAGAATTGCTGGCTGGTCAGCTTGAATCATAAGAAGGGTTGCTGAAAGGAAGAAGTTAATAAAACAGAATTTGATCCAGTTAGTCCCACAGGTTCCCTAAATTCTATCCTTAACTTCAAACAAATCATTGGAAAACTTCATACCTGGACTGTATTCAGAATTACTTATTGCTGTGTGTCTCTTTTCTTCCTTGGCTGTCAGGAAGGTTAGATTTAGTTGGTGGGTTCACTTCATATAAACTGTGCTTGCCCATACGACCTGCATACTTGTGTTTTACATCCATATGGTGATGTATTGTCCTGCATCTCTTTGGTCCGAATTTTCTCACTTGTATTTTACTTTTAATTTACATTCTTATACAAACCACCCCAGATCTTTTTTGGGAAGAGGTGGGATATCGTTAAAACGAAACTTGAATGTAAATATTGTTATTCAGTTTCGCCATTAAATACCGGTTGAAAAGTTATCATTCTTCGGCTCAGTGTTAACCCCCAAGTGGCTTCAAAGAACACTCAGAGTAAAAGCCCGTGAAGTTGGGCCCGGTCTGGGTCCCAGTTTCCTTCCTTACCTCCTATCACTGTCACTGCCCGTCTAGTCTCTAAAGCCACGTTGACCTCCTTGCCATTCCATGTTCCTTGAGTTGGCTGAACATGTCCTGCTTCAGGGTCTGTTCTCTCTGGAATCAGCTTCCCAGATAGTGCCCTGTCTTTGCCCTTCACTTCCTAGGAAGCTCTAGTCAAATGCCATCTTCATTGGAGAGGCCCTCCACAGGCTGTCTGTTTGAAACAGCCCCGTCCTCCGAGCCTGCCTTGCTTTTTGCCGTAGCCGCTACGTCTGTCTGGGCTTCCCTTGCTAGAAGGGAAGCTTCATGAGGGAGGAATGGGTTTAGTTTGCTGCTGTATCTCTAGCCCCTCAGAACTGTCCCGGGTGAGGAGTAGGTGCTCAGTGAATATTTGTTGAATGAGTAAGTGAATTATTTAAAATAAGGTCCCTGTAACTGTTCTTTGTCCTTGTGTGGGTATTTTTGAGCAGGCGTTTCTTTGTGTGATGCAATTTAGTTGCAATTTTTTCTTAAGGCAGGGAACTGTTCTCCCTGACCTCTCCAGATCCTGCGACTTTGCTGCTGCTCATTGTTGAGCTTTTACTAAGCACTTTATGTACCAGGCACTGTGAGAATATAGAGAAAAGATCTGATCTCAGCTTGTAAATAAATATCCTCAGGACTTTAGAAAGGGGAGATTTTAGGGGATTTAGGCTAACAGTGTTGTGATTCATAGGTTATTTGTTTTGTTCCTAATAATTTATCAGCCAACACTTCTCTTGCACTTTTCAAAGCACATTCACACCTTTCTCCAATCTTTACAACATCCTGGTGAGGCAGGCATTCTTATTATCTTGCCTCTTTTACAAAGAAGAAAACAGACCAAGAGTGGTTAAGTCGCTTACCCAAGGTCAGGTAGCTTGAATATTGCAGAGCTTTCTTTGAATCTGGGTTATTTTTCATTCCAGAACCTGTGTTTCTTTAAGGTTTGTATGGATGCCTCTTGTTTGACATATTTGATGAGGGTAATAAGAAACTTTTCCGGTGTATTCCTAATGGTAGTATTTTAGATTGGTGTTTTTTCTTTTTGCATCCTTTTATTCTGCCTTTGACTGACAGTTACTATTCCTCTTGAGTGATGGGTCACCTTTTGGTGACCGACCTTATTTTCATAGTTGTGCTTTTTCTTTTATTTGATGTTCTTTTTGTCTTTAAGAATAATATCGACTTTTATGTACTTTCTCCTGTCTGTACTCCATTACTCTATTAAGTTCAAAGTGAAAGCAAAATCGCTGCTTCGAAGGAACCAGTGATGGTGACTAGTTATTTTCCTTTCAAAACATTTGACTGGCCACACTGAAGTACAGAAGCTGGTATCAAAAAAGGAAACAGACAAACTCAGTTTTAGATCTCCAGTTATTTACACTGGGTTTTAATGCTTCTTTATAGGACTCTCTTGGAGGCGATGGCTGGGAATCCACTAGAACCATATAACATCCTTGTTCCTACTAGGTGTTGTTAACAGTAGGTTAACACGTGTACCATGGTCTTTTTAGCCAATTAGGTCAATACATTCCTTCTTGGGGATTATTTGTCATGGTTAAAGATGTAATTCATCATGCAAAATACCAGAGCTGTCTCAGTGAAAAATTCTTAGTGATCCAGCAATGTCTCTGTGTCCAGCTTAAGTGGAATCTAGTTTACTCTTTTATGTTCCTCCGTAAACTTGACAGTGGTTTGTAAATCATAATCGTTTTGAGATAGGAGTGGAAAAAAAAAGATCTTGGGTGGCACCTTTAAACCATTTGTTCTTTGGTCATATCTTTTAGTTCATGCTTTTAAACCTTCTTGTCCAGATTCAAGACCGTTACTGCTAAAAAAGCTGATTTTGGTGCTCTGTTTCCTCTCCAGCTGTGCACTGCTCTCTTTACACATGAACTGTAGCATGATTCGAGTGCAGTCCTACAGCACAGGAGTTGAAGGTAGGATTTTGTAACAGGTATAGTAAAAGACCATGAGCTTTGCAGTCAAGTATACTTAGCTTTAATTCCAGCTCTGACAGTAGCTATGTGCATGTGTGTAAGTTACTTCACCTCTCTAAGCCTCTAATTCCTTATCTGAAAAAAGGGTGGTCATACAATTTTACTGGACTATGTTGAAGATTGTCTTAGATTGTGTATGCAAAATAACCACTGCGTTGTCTGGTGTATTACAGACACTCAATAATTTGTATATAGTGCCTCACTTTCACTTTCTTTTTCCAACATGTAGAACACGGGATGCATGTAAATTTCTGCATTTAGTTTTAAAACTTCACAGGTAGAGGATGGGTGAGAGCTGGCTTGTCAGCACTTACTGTCAAAGGGATCTTGGATACTTTTTGGGATTTATATTTTAAAACATGCAGTGTACTTTTAGGCTAGATTATTAGAAATACAGTGTTCATGTTGTTGCATATAAAACCTTTTACTATTTGGAAGTATGTTGTGTTCAGTTCTGAGCACATCCTGAGAGGCAAGATAATAAAGCCATTAAGAGCCAGATTCTGGAGCCAGAATCAGGCTCGAGATCGGGCTCTGCTACTTGAAGACTCTGTACCTTGAATAAACAACTCAGTCTCTTCATCTCTAAAAAGAGGGATAATATTGGTACCTACCTCATACAGTGTTGTTATCAGAAATAAATGAATTATTATGTTTAAACCACTTAAATTAATGCCTGGCCGATAGTAAGCTCTATATGAATGCTGGCTGCTTTTGAGGGGACTTCAGAGGAAAGCAAGAAGGATGGTGGGATGCTTGGAAGCATGACACGGAAGAGATAGTTAAAGAAATTGGAGGTGTTTAACCTGAGAAAGAAAGAATTATTGAGTCCTTCGTCATTTAAAGGGAACTCTTATGGAAGAGGGAATAGACTTATTTTGTGTTGTTAAAGATGGAACTAGGATCAATGGGTAGAAATTATAATGAGGCTGATTTTATTTTAATGAAAGGCTTTATAACAAGTAGAGCTGTTCAAAATTGCAGTGAATTGCTTGGTGAGCCAGTGAGTTTGCATCTTACAGAGGATTAGAAGGCCGAAGAGAGGTTCCTGACCTGGCTGGTGGGGTGAGCTCAATGACAAGTGTTCCCTTCTACCCTGCTGTCAGTTCAGGTCAAGTGACTGGTTTAAATTAAGGTCATCCCACACTGAAATTTGCAGGGATTTGATAGCATGCCTGAGAACTTTCTGCCTAGAATTAAGTCTGCTGTTTCATGCTTTATGGCCTATCATTTATTCATTTTGCAAATATTTATTGTCTGTCTGAGACAGTATATTTCTGGTCTCATTTTGCAGAGAAGAAAACAGCTTGGAAATGAATCTCTGTTTACTGCTTGCTATCACTTGGCACCATGGTATCATTCAATCCTTGAAGGAACTCGATGACTTAGGTGTCATTATTGTTGGGAGATAATTCTCCTTGGGCCTGTTGTGTTTCTAAGGTTCCTGTGAGCAAAGCACTAAGTGCCTTTTGTTTTAGAGGAGCTTGTCAAGGGTGTTTGTTTAGCAAACAGCCTTGGAAGATAGAGATAGTCACTCCTTTCAGCGCAAAGGGCAGGAGCCCAACGTAAAAATTCAGTTTTGGAAGCTCAGGAATCTTCTCCTCTAGTAACTGCCTGTGTGAGCAGGCATCGGTGTGGGCCCATCTGCCTAACGCCCATGGGACTCGGTGGCTACGGGAACTGATGCAAATATGCCGATGCTCACCGATGCTTGCTCTGCTGTGAGTAATGAAGTCCTTCGTCTCTGACCTAGAAGTTTGCTATCTTCCACCAGCACCCGTGAAACTGTGGCAGAGTCAAATGGTCTAATATTTGAGAGTGGTGAGATTTGAGCCTTTGTCTCCAGAGGATACACTTTTTACTGTATTATGGAAAAATGCTACTGCCTTTGCTGCTGCTACTAGTACTACTGTCACCGAAACAATAATAGCTAACACCAGCCACCAACATTTGTTGAGTGCTAATGATAGACCAGGCCTTGCTTGATCTCATTTAATTCTCACGCACAACTGTATGAGGAAGATGTCTTGCCAACTTCATTTTATAGATGAGCAAAATGAGATGCCATTACCAAGGTCATATGGGTAGTAAATATAGGTAGAGCCAGGATTCTAACCCAGGCAGTTTGACTCTGCCTAGAGAGGCCACAGCCCTGTGGC
>CAUYRT010074326.1:0-23823 GCA_963574885.1 Lepilemur ruficaudatus | reverse complement strand
GGCCGTGGAGTTCGGGAACCAGCTGGAGGGCAAGTGGGCCGTGCTGGGGACCCTGCTGCAGGAGTACGGGCTGCTGCAGAGGCGGCTGGAGAACGTGGAGAACCTGCTGCGCAACAGGAACTTCTGGATCCTGCGGCTGCCACCGGGCAGCAAGGGGGAGGTCCCCAAGGTAGCCCTTGGGCGCCCTGGGCTGGGGGAGCCTAAGGGTCCATGCCTGTGAGCCTGTGGGTGAGCATATGCGACACTTGTGGTTCCAGGTGCCCGTGACCTTTGATGATGTGGCCGTGTATTTCTCCGAGCAGGAGTGGGGCAAGCTGGAGGACTGGCAAAGGGAGCTCTACAAGCACGTGATGAGGAGCAACTACGAGACGCTGGTCTCCCTGGGTAAGGCTGCACAGGGAGGACCTGGGCCTTTGTCTGCAGGTTGGCCTCCTGCAGTTGGTGTCTTTGCTTTGGCTTCTGTTAGTTTGGGAGTCTCTGCATCTCTGTGGGTATATGGGACCCAGCTCTCTCTCCATTCCCCACACAGATTATGCCATCTCCAAACCGGGCATCCTTACCCGGATAGAGAGGGGGGAGCAGCCTTGTCCCGAAGACCACTGGGACCAGGAAAAGGGGAATGAGGAGGAGGCAGCACGCCAAGGGAATCCGGGAGCTGGTGAGTGTGGGGGCAAGATGGGGAGCAGCTGGAGCAGGCCGAACCACAGCCCACCCTCCTGGGCTCCCCAGACAATCTCAGAGGCCAGGCCAGGAGCCTTAACCCAAAGCAGGGCACCCTCTGTCCAAGGCCACCCTGAGTAGGCAGGTAGAGGGCCTTTCCTTAGAGCTGTAAGGTTTCTACATCTGTATGAGGGGACAATCACACTCACCTTACATTGTGAGGACTAAATGCCATGGCCAATGTTGAGCATGTATACACTGAGCATTTTATAATTATGGGGACTTATTAGTAATAGTAATACCAGCTGCAGTATTGCCAGACTGCAAGACACTCCTGGAGTCTTCAGGAGTGTCCACGTCCACCCTGTGTCCCCGTCACTGCTCCCCAACTGCAGCCCTGGTGGGAAGGGCTGTCAGGGGCTGCTTCCCTCTGTGGCAGTGGGCCCTTGGGTGGCTGGGCATGCCCCATCCCCACAGCTAGTATACAGGACAGTGCTTCCAAAGGTGACTGCACATCAGAAGCCTCCAGGGATCTTTTTTTGAAATAAAATTTTAAAAAATAAAGTAGATAGAATAGTACAGTGAAGCTCCAATGGTCATCACCTAGACTCAACAGTAATCCAGAGTTTGCTATATCTGTTTCATCCATCTAGTTTTTCTTTTTTCTGAACGTAACTATACTACCAATATCACACCCACAGAATATCATCTAATACTTAACCCTTGTTCTGTTTTCCCTGAAAGTCTCAAAAATGTCTCTATAGGTGTTTGGATCCTAATTCTAATAAACCAAAGTCCACGTGTTGCCTTTGGTTTATCTGTCTCTGAAGTCTATAAAAAGCCTATAAACATCTCCCATCCTTTTCTAACAGCTTTATTGAGATATAATTCACATACTGTACATGTCACCTATTAAGGTGTACAATTCAATGTTTTTTAGTATATTCGTAAGTGTACAGCAATCGCCACAGTCAATTTTAGACCCTTCTTGTCTCATCAGAAAGAAACTCTGTACCCACCAGCAGTCACTCCCTGTCCCGGTCCCTTGTTCTCCTGCTTCAGGCAATCACGAATCTGTTTTTAGCATCTATGGATTTGCCCGTTTGGGACACTTCATATAAATGGAATCATACAACATATGACCTGTCGTGTCTGCCTGCTTTCCCTGCGCGTGATGTTTTCACGGTTTGTCCCGGCTGCGGCGTGCGTCCGTGCCTCGTTCCTCTTCCCTGAATGGCGTGCCGCTGCATGGATACGCCGCATTTTGTTTATCCATTTGTCAGTTGATGGATCTCCCCGTGCCATTTATTTGTTAACATCTCATTGTTATTTCTTGTGTCTTTTTAATGTCCACATTTTGGATTTGCTATCATTTAACGTGTTCTTTTATTTCTTGCATTTCCTAAGCTGTTAGGTAGCTCTAGAGGCTTATTTAGATTCAGGATCAATGTTTTTGGCAAGACTACTTCAGACGCGCCCTGTACT
Source organism: Lepilemur ruficaudatus (assembly GCA_963574885.1). Lineage (NCBI taxonomy): Eukaryota > Metazoa > Chordata > Mammalia > Primates > Lepilemuridae > Lepilemur > Lepilemur ruficaudatus. The sequence goes on along the minus strand of CAUYRT010074326.1, from coordinate 21,678 downwards.
CCCTGCTGTATCGTATCAGGAGGCACAAGACGTTTGGTTGTCTTGCTTTTTGTGATTGTCAGCCTTATCCTTCTATTGTAAAGTTCCCCATCAGCTTTTCCCCTGATGATTTTAATAACCATTGAAGATTGTTGTCTGGATTCATTATTTCATCGGGGGTTACAAGATGGTGAAATTCTATCGTTACTTCTATACTTAATAGCAGAAATTCATTTATAAAGAATAGTTTCCCCATCAACTCCTTTAGTTACCCTGAAATACATCCTACACAGAAGCGGCAGGATAGATGCTTAATTCTTTCCTTCCTCAGGTTCAGAATGAAGAACGGCTGCTGTAGTAGCCTCCAGGGGTGACCCATGACTTGGGCATTCTTATTTTAAGTATTATTATGACTCCACAGATTGTTGAGTATTTTACATGTGCCATTCCTTTCTAGCTATTATTTTCCTGCTTATACTGTCCCATCTTTAGCTAGTAGGAACATCTTTGACTTGGCCCATTGGTCATTTTGATGTGACTTTAGTGGCTTTCAGGCACCATTAGATGTGCTACATTCATCTGAGTATTTCCTGCCCAGACCTGGAATCAACATTGCTTCATGGATTTTTGATTCCTTTCAGTGAGGAATGATATTTAGAGACCACAATATGACCGTTAGTTTTTCCTAATTTGTTAGCATTACTTCTGGGGGTTTTTATTTTAGAAAAAGATGTATTTTTGAAAAGAGAAAAATCATGAGTTTATATTGATATTTCAAACACAAATTTAATATTCTTTGATTTTATACTTGTATATCACTTTCCTTTTACATGGAAATCTTAAAATTCCTGACTAAGTTAGCCTAATTACTTACACATGATCTTATATCCAATCCTAACGTTTCATTATCCTGTAATATCTTATAATTTCAAAACAATGAAGCCAGTAATTCTAACAATTAGACTTTTGATTGAAATCTAAGATTTCTTTGCAGCTCTCTTTATCCTCTGTATACATTCTATTCAGGACTTATAGACAAAATAATACCTTGTAGACTGGGCCTATAATCCCAGTACTTTGGGAGGCCGAGGTGGGAGGATCACTTGAGGCCAGGAGTTCCAGACCAGCCTGTACAACATAATGAGACCCCTGTCTCTACAAAAATAAAAAAAATTAGCCAGACATAGTGGCACACTTGTAGTCCCAGCTACTCAGGAGGCTGAGGTGAGAGGATCACCTGAGCCCAGCAGTTTGAGGTTACAGTAAGCTGTGATCATGACACTGCACTCCAGTCTGGGCGACAAAGCGAGAACCTGTCTCTAAAAAAGAAAAAAAATCCCCTTTAAAGTCACTTGAAATAATTATTTTCTCTATGCATTTATGTCACCAGTTTAGTATAAAGTTGTATTCATTTGTTTCTATTTTTAGATTTTTAGAGATTGTTCTTTTTACTTTTAAGTTAATATTTTGAATATGTAAGATATTTTATGTTTACAAAGTCAAAATAATTTAGTAGGGTACATTCAGGGAAGTCTCATTTCCATCCCTGTCCTCTGTCCCTATAGATAACCGTTTTTATTAGTTTATTTATGTGTGCTGTGTTTCTTTTTGGAAATATCAGTAACACATAGATACATTTGTATCCCTATCCTGGTCTTGTACAGTGTGTCCTGGAGATCACTTTATGTCAGTGTGTAGAGATCTTCCTCAGTTCTTTTGTGGATTCAGAATGTTCTGTGATGTGATACTTTATTTAACCAGTCCCCACTGTGGACATTTGGATTATTTCCAGTATTTTGCTGATATAAATAATACTGCAAGGAGTACTTTGTACATAAATCAGTTCATATTTTTGCCAATGTATCTTTGAACTAGATTTCTAGAAGCTGGACTTCTGGGTCAAAACGTAAATGAATATGTAATTTGGGGAGAATTTACCACCAAATTCCCCCCCATAGGGCTCGTGTCATTTGCATTGTCATCTGTGTTGTGAAAGAGGGCCTCTTTCCCACAGCCAGGCCAGCAGAATGTGGGCAAACTTGCAGAGTTTTGCCAGTCTAATAGGTAGTAAGTATGTCAGTGAAGTTTTAATGGCACCTCTCTTACTGAATGTGGTTGAGCTTTTTTTTTAAATATGTTTAAGGGCCATTTAAATTTCTTATTCTGTGAATTATTCATATTTTTTTGCTATAGGAAGTTTTTAAAAAGTGCATACTTCCTAGATCCCACCCGGAACTACTGATTAGAATCTGGGGGTGCTCCCCGGGGGTCCTTCTATAGCAGCCTGGTGGAGGGCTTGGGTTTGGGAGCCATCGTTCTAGTGTTCTGAGCCAGGAGTCCCTAAAAAACCAGAATCATTTTTTTAAAAAATAATCTTTATTAAAAATGAAGCGGCCCTTTCACTTACAGGGAAACTATGAAAGTAAACTTCTTTCCTCCCAGCCTCTACATCAGAGAACATACTCGGAATATGTTCATTTAAAAAAAAAAAGATTTATAGATTATCAAACTGAGATCTGGGAACTTTGACATGCGGTGTTTCTTTGAGTCCAATTCTTCCATCCCCCTGGAGCTGAAGGGTCCACCTGCTCGAGGGACTGGCTGGCACCACTGCCCTCTTGTGCATTGTCACTGGCAAAAGCTGGGCTCACAGCATTTTCTGGGAGATGCTGCTGTTGTCTCTCCTGCCGTTCTTTCAAAATAATCTTCAGTGAGGTTGGCTTCTTGTTCTTGAGGACCTCCTGCTGCTTCCCTTTCTTCATCTGCAGGGGTACTGGAGTCCAAGGGGCTATGTGGGTTCCTCACTTGACTGAAGAGGCATCTTTGGAGGGGCTCAGCTCTGCCCAGATCTGGAGCACCACCGGAGCGCAGGAAGGCTTTGATTCCGGGGTGCTCTGCTTTTCCAGTGCTGTCAGCATTCCCCCCAAATCCAGGTGTACCAGAATTTGGGTCTTCTTCCCACTATTTAAAAAATTTTAATTCTTGCTGGCTCTTGAACTGTTAGGATTTCATATTTTGATTTAGACCTCTTTTTCTCTTTCTTGAGGCTTCGTTTTGTTCAGAGTTACCCCCGTGTGTCGGTTTGGACTTTTTAGTAGGATGAACAATGTGTTTCTCTTTGTTCTAGGAAGGATCCAAAGATTAAACTTCAGAAGAGGATATTCTAAAATTTTTAGGATCTGCTTGATGGAGCAGCCATCTTTAGGTTTATCATGAAACCAGCGTTTTCAGGGGCTGGTGACAGTTCTGTAGATAATGTCTGCCGAACAATGTAACCCATCAGTGTCTATAGTAACTCCCTTGTATGTTAAGGGGAATTTGTAGCAGTGTTGTCAGTTACAGATTCAGCTGGTTTATTATTTTTCACCATTATTTTACCCTCTGATAACCCCAAAGCTGGTTTTGCTACTTGTCTTAGTAGAGAAATGCCAGTTGAGCGGACAGGCTCCCACTTGGGTTGCTTTTCTATCTTTGCTAATCATCGTTCTCTGGATCCTGCAGTTCAGGAAAATCCAACGTGGTAAATTCAACTCTACTTCAGGATTAGAAGCAGAGCCACTTTTTTCAATGATTCTGGACTTCCTGTCTGTCCTTTGATGATAACCTTCTGATTTCAAACTCTTCTCAGCATGAATGGACACATGATGTGAGCCTTTAGCTGGTTTTAGCTCAGTTGCTAGATTTCCATCGGCCGTTTTGCTGTCAGTCTTTTGTTCATCATTTTTCTTTTCTCATCACAGGTTTCTTTCCTTAAAAGAACCAGGGCTTCATTTCTTGTGGGAGAGGGCACATGTGCTCATTTCTGGGCATCGCCATTTGAAAATCTCGGTAACAGCTGGGTTGGTTATGATCACGCTGGGAGGCAGGCGCTGAGCACACATTTGTGTCGACACAGTAGTGTCAGGAGAGCAGGTGCAGGGATGAAGAGTCATCTCAAAAGATGAACACTGAGGTGGAAACATGGGTGCTCCAGGGGCCACATCTTTAGTATATATTTCTGCCTCACCCTGGTCTCCCTGACACCATGGAGAGTGGCTTGGAGGACGAGGCTGCCAGGGGAGGCCAGCAGCACCCTCTTGGCTGGGAGGACAGGCAACATGGCATTTCTCCTCTCTGCCTTAAGCTAGATTTTTTTTTTTTAATTTTTTGTAGAGATGGGATCTTCTGTGTTGCCCAGGCTGGTCTTAAACTCCTGGCCTCAAGTGATCCTCCTGCTGCAGCCTCCCAAAGTGCTGGTATATAATCTATTGCTATAGGCATAAACCACCATGCCTGGCCAAAAAGCCAGATTATTGACCCTGCTCTGTCATGACCTGTCTGGTGATGATTACTATGAATTACTGTGCTATTCAGTTTCCTTCTCTCGGGCGTGGAGGGTTTGGACTAGAATCTAACCACTAGATGATCATCATCATACCTCTGTTTGAGCTGATGCCCCAAGTTCCCGTTGACTCTGTACTGGCCTTTCCACAAAGCGTCCCTGGCCACTGGGGTGGGAGGCCTCTGTGTTTCCGTGTTGTGCCCAGTGCCCCTGATTGTGCTTTTCCCAGGCCTCCCTGCACATCCAGAGCATGCCGCCAGCCCACTCAGCCCAGCCCAGCAGGAGCCAAGAGAAGAAGCAACAGCCCCTGAGCAGCAGCGAGACTTGGAGGCAAGAATGACCCTGCCCAGGCCAGGCACTGGTGAGTCAAGACTGCCGAGGCAGCAGGATAAACTGTCCCAGGGCAGCATGCCAGTTATGGAAAAAGGGTACTGAGGATAAGAGCCGGCAGCTTGGGGGTGGGAGAGATGGCTGGGGAGCCCGCTGGGCTGAGCTGGACCGAGCTGGACAGACTTCCTGGGAAAGGGCCCTCTGAGACAGGCCTAAAAGAAGGTGTGTTTTGGCAATCGCAGCAGGAGACAACAGTCTGAATAGAGGTGTGAGTTCTTCAGGTGCTCTGGAGGCCTGGCATGCCCGTCTGGCTGGAGAGAGGGAGTAGCATGCAGGCGTATGTCTTGGGCCTGCACAGGGTTCTAAGAGGGTCACATCAGTGGGGCAGTATATGTCTTATCCAGGCATGGTGCTGGTATGTTGCAGTTTTTCAGTAAATGTCCTTTTTCTGAAGCCCTATTAGGAACTCTGGCTTTAGTCATCCTTCCAGAGTTCTAAAGGCAAGTCATGTCCATCGTTTCATGGGAATGTGTGACTCAGAGGGCATTTAGTGTAATGTTTGGCCTTGTCTTCATACCCAGGTGCTCCTTACTGGCCTGGCTCTTTTTGTGCTGGCCTGACATTCAGCCTCTGGTTGCTTCCTCTCCAGTGATTTCGGTGTCTCTCCCCCACTGAATGTGACCTCCCACAGGCTGGAGGAGACATCTCCTCCCTTCCCTGTGTTCCTCCTTCCCAGCCGGTGTGTAAGTTTGGGCTGTGCTCATGGAGTTGGAGAGATGGGACCTTCTCGGGTGGGAAGGCAGTGTCCTTGCCACATTGCAGACCTGGAACTGTGTCCTGAGGCCTCCCCAAACCCTTTGTCCTTTTGAGGCCCATCTGGGTGACAGTCATATGCTGAGGGCCAAGTCGTTAACACTGGCCTGCAATGGGGATTGGAGTATGGCCTTTGTAGCTCTCTTACCTGTGAAGCTCTCCAGACAGAAGCCCTGTGGCCCCCTCTCCCTGGCTGGTACTTGAGTATGTCCAGAACCTGCAAGGGACATGGCTGTCCCACCTTGCAGGAATCCAGTTTCGGAAAAGGCCCTCATGAGATTCTCTCTCTCTCTCAGAGCCTCCAGCCAGCACCAGTGTTTTGTCCTTGATTAAACAGGAGGGAGAGTCTTCAGATAGGGAGTCACCGACTGCCCCTCCCAGGGACATCCTGCCTTGCTCGGAGCCAGGTGAGTGCAGGGAGGGGGTTCCTGTGGTCATGGCAGAGCCTCACAGGCCCTCAGGGGCCTTTTGGGAGTGGGGTGGACTGGGTGACGGGACCTGGCAAGGGGCTTCTCCTGAGGCTTCTCCTTCCTCACCCCTGTCTGTTACTTCCCTCGGGACTGTGGGGACCCAGATCAGTCTGTGGGCACCCAGATCGGTCTGTGGGCCTGGTCTTTCGCCATTGCAGTCTGGCCTGGGTGGAAAGGGACTGCATGAAAACAAGCTGCACGCTGCCAGGGTTGCAGTCTGATGATGACAGAAAAGCCACTCGTATGATCTTGTCCTGGCCTCAGCAGCACTGTGAAGTGGCCGGGCCCACAGTCCCCAGGACTTGCAGTGTGCATGTGTGGCCTGCGATCTGATTCAGGTTCCTCTGCCTGGCGTCTATGTTCTCTTGATAGGGCTTGGTGCCAGGACCCTTCCTTCCTAGCGGTAGGGACCCTGGAGAGCTGTCTGCTGAGACCTCAGGTCTTGGGTCCTGGGCACATCACTGTGACTACCCACCGCTGCCTCAGCCCGTCCTTCCCACTGCCCTGTCCTGGCCATTCCTGTGCCTCAGTCCCCCTCAGAGTTGAGCGAGGCCCACACTGAGGTCCTAGTGCCTCTGTCTGTCACCAGCGAGCACAGTGCCAGGCCTGTACACCCCAATTTGTCATGTGGATGAGTAACTTTGAGCCCACAGGGCTCATTGTTCTTCATGCCTTGTAACTAACTTCATCAGAACTTGTGGGGTGGGGTCTGCCATGTGAAGGGTCTCACTCTCCAGGGGCTCTGCCTCTGTGTTGCCCCTCATCTTCCTACCCATCTGTCTCCTACTTCGGCTGACCCCTGACCTCCCAGGCTCCCTGGCTCCTGGCTTGGCAGTTTGATGTCCTCTTTCCTGATGTCCTTAGCTCGGCCGCCTCCAGGAAGGAGGCAGATGACAGCAAACAGGACTGAATGAAATCCTGAGGCAGTGCCTCTGTGCTGTGAGCACTCAGAGGACAAAGGATTCCAGGGGGGCAGGAGCTGGGCTGAGCCTGGAAGCAAGGACCGGGGACAGGGCAGTGAGGTCCCCTTGGAAGCCAGTGTGGATTCCTTTTGCCAGGTGGTGGTGTGGCCATCAAGACAGAGGCACAGTCTGAAGACAAGATGATGCCGGAGCAGCTCTTCCCGGGGTCATCCCCAATCCAGACCCAGTGTAGAATCCCCAAAGGGCCTGGGAACAGGACTAGGGGCCCCAGCAGGCATCACGCCCAGGGTGCGCCCAGGGTGCGGGTGGGGGAGCCACGGCCACCGGGGGCTGTGGGGGAACCGCCCCGAGTCCTCCCTCGCCGGCGGGAGCGGGCCTTCCCCTGCCCTGACTGCGGACAGAGCTTCCGCCTGAAGATTAACCTGACCATTCATCAGCGGACCCACGTGGAGGAGGAGCTAGGGGAGGCCCGCGGCAGCTCGCCCACCGGGTGGGGGGCAGGCCACGCAACCCTGGAGCCCGGAGAGGTGGTAGTTCCGGGCCCTGTCATCCGCTGGCTCCCCGAGGAGCCCGAGGGCCACCGCCGTGCCTTCATGGGGCGGAGGCCAGCGACCACCAAGGTATACCACTGCAGCGAGTGCCTGCGCTTCTTCCAGCAGCGGAAGAGTCTGCTGCTGCACCAGCGCCTGCACACGGGCAACAGCCAGGGCTGGCCTGCCTGTCCCTACTGTGGCAAGGCCTTCCGCCGGCCCTCGGACCTCTTCCGCCACCAGCGCATCCACACTGGCGAGCGGCCATACCAGTGCGCCCAGTGTGGCCGGGCCTTTAAGCGGAACCACCACCTGGCTGTCCACATGCAGACTCATGCCCGTGGCCAGGCGGGCCCGCATTTCCTGGCTCCCTCTGCCCGCCAGAGGAGTCCACCTCAGCCGCGCCCCGACCACACGGAGGAGGGCTGAGCAGGCAGGACCTGCTCTCTGTCTGGGAGGCAAAGCCTGCCTTCCCCCTGGTGCCTGACTCTGCTTCCTCATCTGGGATGGTTTGGAGAGAGGTTTGTTTTTTGTTTTACTCATTCAGATGAGAAGCAGTGGCCCTTTTGGTGACAGAGTATATATATGTGTGATCAGATGCCTCCATTTCCTGTTTCCTGAGTTTGTCACTCTGCACTGCCTTTTCTACGTTCCTAACTTGTAAAGGATTCCTTAGGGCTTAAAGGATGCCAATTTTTGGTGGGGGCCTCTGGCAGGTTCCACAGTTAAGAGAAGCAGAGATCACAATGCTGCAATAGAGACATTGCAGACCTGAGGATTGTGTGCACAGAGGTCTCTAGCCTGCCTGCAGTCTGCATGAGCAACAGCAGAGTGGATGGACAGCCTGAACAAAAGGCACTGGAAACTGAGTTTTCTACTTTGTTATTTTGAAACTTTTTTTTCTTGTATGGAGCTTTTCTAGTGCTTTTGTATGTGTATAGTTGCAAAGGGGACCAAGAGCTCCTGAGGGGCAGGAATTATTCTGCCACCTCCTCTCTGCATGGGGCTGGCAGGGCTGGAAGAGGAGCTCAGTCTCCACCAGTCTGTGGGTCTGAATGGGGAGGCCATGGCTGCTGTTCTAGAAACAGTGTCTTCACAGGTGTGGGTTTGGCCCAAAGTGTTCCCAGTCCTTCCCCCACTGAGAGTCACATGCATTATTAACTTTTATTATCAGTTGAGAGGGGAATGGAAGACACTCTTCCCTCAAGATCTCAGTGTTCATGGGTGTGCAAGGTCCATCAACTGGACCCCAGAAAACACCCTGGGGGGGATGCAGAGCAAGCCCAGGAAGCTCCTCCCCAAGAAGACCCAGGGCTTGGGTGAGGCTGGTCAGCCCTCCAGGCCTGCTTTGTCCTATTAAAGGAGGGGCTGGAGTTCTCCTTTGAGAATCAGAGGAGGTGTTCTCCTTTGAGAATCAGACTCTGGGGCAGAGTTGGGCGAATCCTTCAACCACTGATGGTCTCACTCACGGTCCTTGTCTGTCAGAGGGGGTCATGGCTCCAGTGTGTCCTACCTCACTTTAGAGTTGTCAGGGCCAAATTTAGAGGCACTGGGCCAAACGTGAAGCCTAAGTTTTGTCATGTTCAAGCTCAGGGCCTCCTTTCTCTTCCATGTTGGTCACCAGCCCTTTCACCCCAGTCAGAATCCCTCAGGAAGCACCTTTGTCTTCTGGAGTGAGTGGGATTCCGCTGGGTTCAGTGAAAGACTTTCCCTCTGGACTATGTCCTCCAGGAGCCCTTTATATTTCAACCAAACAAATTCTTATAAAAGCACAAGGTTCAGACTGGAAGTTCAGGCAATATCAGGCCTCATGGATAAGTCTTGAGGAAAGTGAGCTGCTTGTGCCTCTTAATCACACCACCTTGGGTGCTGCCTCTAGAGAAGCCCTGGTGAGGGTAATTCTGCAGCTGGAGTGATGGGTCCCCAGCTATCCTGATAGCTGGCTGTCTTGTCTGGCACTGAGAAGTGGCCAGCATTTGGACCTGCTTCTGGGGCCCTGGGATCCTGGCTGTGCCCCTTCCTGTTGCCCTTCTGACCCTTTACAACTTTCCCAAAGTCTTGAATGGAGTTAGGAGCAGGTGATAACATTGCCATCATTTCTGGGGCGACGGTAAGTATCCCACTGGTCAGCCAAGCTCCCGTGGGTTTGGGAAGAGGGCTGTGGATCCTGCCCACGTGCTTCACAAATGAGCAGTGGGCTGTCAGCTGGTGCTCAGACAGGATATGGTGTAAGGGTGTAGCTGCTCAGAGCCTAACCCTCAGCTGCAAAGCTAGTCTCAGGTGTTCGGAGCATGCCTCTGGGCTAAGGATTTTGCCAGGTTCTTCTAATGCTAAATGCCCTGCACAAATACAGGTACTCCAATAGAAACGCAAACCACGAATTGCTATGCGCTTGTGTGCCCCTTTTCTTCTATCATAACCTTCAGTGTATTCGGCTCTGAGCTAGGCTTTGGGAGTTTGCCTAGCACTCAATAGGACGCACTGAAAGAACGTTCTTTACACTGAAATGAGTAAACGGAAGCTTTGTGGTGCAGGAGTCTAGCATGCCTTAGACCAGGAGGTGGGAGCCGCGTTGGGGCGGCAGACTCTCCCAGCTTTGGGCCTAGGCTTCTTCTTTTGTAAAACAAAGAAACGGTTGGGCCACGACATTAAAAGCCCTTCAGAATCGTGAAGGTGGCAGTCTCTTGCCCTAATCGGTGCTCAATAAACATGTTGACATAAGTGAATGGTGCACACAACCTGGTTCCTGCTCTCGGGTAGGTGAGCGGCCGTACAGGGCAGTGATAGCTGGCGACCCTGGTGGGCTGTTGCGCACAAGCTGCGGGGTCCGGGACGCCTTCCCAAGTGAAGGTTGTCCCGGCGCCGGCGCTCACACCTGCCGGGCGCCCGCAAGGAGCGGGCGCATGCTGCGGGGGCGGAGCCTCTCGGGCTGGCCAATGGAGAGCCGTCTCCGGGGGGCAGGGACTGGCTGCGCGCGGGTGTGGGCGGGGCCTCCAGGGCCAGCCAATGGGGAGCTGGCCCCGGGTTGTGGGGCGGGGGCCCAGCTGGCCACCTAGGGAGGCGCCTGCTGAGCCGCGCGCATGCTCGTGCGCCCGGTCCCAACGCCGCCGACCGGGCTTAGTTTGCGCGCCCAGCGTCTCCGGAAGCCCGACGACCGCGCGAGCCTGGTCCGTGGGAGGGAGGCGGGGCCGGGCCGGTCTGCGCGGGGGGGCGGCGGCGACTCCAGGGCCGGGCTGGACAGCAGAGGGACATGACCGAGGCGGCCGCGGCTCCGGTAAGGGCAGCCCTCACAGAGGACTTGGGGACGTGGAGCCGAGTCCTGAATTCCCCGGGAGGAGGTTCTACCCCCCAGGCCCCCTCCCTGGCCTGCCACCCCTGGAATTGGGGAGGGTTCACCCGGGTGGAGGGAGGACAAGGACGCCTGAGGCCACACGGTAAAGTCCCTTCTCCATCCTTGGACCCAGTTTCCTCTATAGAACAAGGCGACTGGACTTAACCACAAGATTTCTGAGGTTCCGCCAGCCCTGATATCCACTGGATCAGGCTCTATTGAGTCCAGCTGTGGGGGCAGTGACTGTGGATGTCCTTCCTCCAGAGAGTCTCCAAGGCTTTTCTTTCTGCTCCTGTCCTTTGGGCACACCCATGCCCCAGTTGGCCATCTCAGAAAGACAATCTACCCCATTCTCATCCTCCTTTTCCAAGTTAAGACAGGTGCCATCGTTTGGGGAAGGTGTATTCCCTCCAGTCTGAGCCCTCAGCTTCCTCTTGAGGAGCCTGAGTCTCGCCCCTGGCTGTGAGTGGTCTTCCAGACCTGAGCTCTGATTCCAATCAGGATGGGTTTGTGTGCCTGCTCACCGTTTTCCAAAAGTCCCCAGGAAGCCATTCCTACTGCTGCTGAGAAGGGATCTGCATTGTTTTTTGTTTGGTTTGAGACGGGCTTGCTCTCTTGCCCAGGTGGGAGTGCAGTGGCCAGATCATAGCTCACTGCAGCCTCGAACTCCTGGCTCAAGCAATCTGCCTGCCTCAGCCTCCCAAGTAGCAGGGACTACACATGCACGCCACCACACCTGGCTGGATCTGCGTTGTGGAGGACTTTTGGTTAGTGGGCTTCAGGCTTAGGCTTGACCTAGTCCATCCATGGCCTGCTTGACAAGAACTGTTGAGCTGAGATTTTTGTTTGTTTCTGAAGATAGAGGGGTCATCTCCTGGTAGAAATAGCTTTGTGGTGGTTTTTGATACATTCCAGGATGCCAGATTTGTGGCAGGGCATGGCAGGAAGGTAAGGATGTTTGCCCCTAATCTGTGGAGATCACGTGCACTTGATTGTACTGGGCAGAGACTGGACTTGGGGATGGAGAGATTGTGCTGTGAGGGGAGGAAGGAAAGGGTAGGCATCTGGTGACTAGTGCCTAGTATGTGCGGGGCACTTTTCTGAGTACTCTTATCAGGGAGGTCTTGGTAAACTCAGTTGCACAAAATTGGATCAATCACTCTCTTTGGTTCATGACACATTCGGATCACTGCTTCATGGTCCTTATATTTGTTTTTAATAACATAATATGTGCTAATGTCATACACCCTGAGTGCTTTCCCATACTTGTACTGCATTTCATCCACACAACCACCTTAGGAGTTAGGGAAGTTATGTCCTCAAAAGTGAGAAAACAGAACCTTGGAGAAGTTGTGTGGCTTTACCTCCAATTACGCAGGGTTCAGATGGCAGGAGAGGCGTTGAGTCAAGCTGGTAGAGCTCCATTTCCAGGAGTGCTCCCTTTGAACCTCAGCTGTTTCCCTGCTGAGGTTTCTTAGATTTTTAATTTTATTTCTGGTAATATATGATACATTTTTCTACCTCCTGTGGGCAAGGTATTCTTTGAAATATTTTCTTGTTTTGCCACTCCTTCTCTTCTTGTTCTGCTTTTGACTTTCTCTGGCTCCCTGGCCTGGCAGCTAGGACCTGGCCTTCTAGTGTGGAGACTACCCTGGGGCTGGTCCACAAGGTACCTGGGCCACAGGGGCCCAGTATCTCAGTCAGGGCAGGAAGTCACACACCAGTAGATGTCAGGATGGAAGGGCCTTAGAGAACCCACAGGCAGAAGCAAGATCTTCCTCCCTTCTGAGCCTGCTAAGGGGGCTGTGCTTGCTCTAGAGGAAGGTGAGGACTAAGGTTGCTGCCTGGGTGTGCGTGGGACCCAGGGCCCCTGGCACATGTTCTGGACTGGCAGCTGCTGCTGCTGGGCTGTGATCTCAGGTTGATTTAGTAATTGGCTAAGCTAAATAGGTGGTAGAGCTGGGATTCCACTCCATTACACTCTCTGTCCATTTGTGATAGTAGTGTTGGTCATTTCCTTTTCTCTTGCCCCCAGGTCTTGGTTCAGGATTGTTCTCATGGGGGCTTTGTGGGGTCCAGTGTGTGCTGTCTTTGACTGTCAGGTCGGGTCTGTTTGGGGTCTGACCAGTGAGGTCTCTGGCACCCGGAAGAAGTCTGCATTCCAGAGGACGCAGATCTTCCTGTAGCTGGGAGTGGCTCGAGGCTCCTCTTCTGGTGGCTGACCCACCTCCTTGTGTCTAGTCATAGGACTGGTGTATGGGGACGGATGTCCAACGAGGGGCCCAGTCTGCTGAGATCCAGTCTGCTGAGATCTCCCTTCTGGCTGTCTTGGCTGCTGTTCAGGCCGGGGAGAAGAAGATGGAGTCTCAAGCTATCCAACTTCAAAGCCTGGAGGGGCGCATGGGGACAGCTGAGAAGAAGCTGGCCGACTGCGAGAAGACGGCCGTGGAGTTCGGGAACCAGCTGGAGGGCAAGTGGGCCGTGCTGGGGACCCTGCTGCAGGAGTATGGGCTGCTGCAGAGGCGGCTGGAGAACTTGGAGAACCTGCTGGGCAACAGGAACTTCTGGGTCCTGCGGCTGCCCCCGGGCAGCAAGGAGGAGGCCCCCAAGGTACAGGAACCGGGTGTGGGTGGAGAGGACCCACATAGTGGAGGGAGCCCCTCGGCTGCTGAAGCCTGACCTCTGGGTGCCTAATGCTAGTCATCAGTTAACTTTGAAGGGCTTGAAAAATGTCAGAAGAAAATTGTGACGCTAGGAAAATGCCTGTTTTGGCAGATGGAATGGGGTTTGTTGGGAGGGATATGGCTTGCAGCAATGGTTATACTTCTTATTCTGGAATGATCTCTGAGCATGAGGACTGGCTCAAGTAGGGGAAATCACCAGAAAGCCCTTCCATGAAGTCCACACTTGGGAGAGAAGATATGTGTGTGACTAAGAGAGGGGAGGAGAACCCGGGAGGCCTGATCCCGAATCCCTTTAGCGGAAGGAACAAGTCATTTAACTCGGAAATGAGTTTGCCCAGTGGTTTGGCTGTCAATGCCCTCTGGTTTGGAGGAGGGGGGAGAAGAGACCGGCTGGTTTGGGCTGTTCTCTGTAATGGCTGTGGGTGTCTGTGCTTGCAGGTGCCGGTGGACCCTGAAGATGCGGTGGTGTATTGCTCAGAGCAGCAGGGGCACACCCAGGAGAACCAGCAGGAGGAGCTCTGCACGGATGCCATGAAGGGGAACCGCGAGGCCCTGCACGCCCTGGTTAAGAGGCTGGCCCTGAGCTCGGTTTCATTCCTTTATTCAATCAAATGAGACTCGGATGTGAGAGTGGGAAACACGTGGCCTCATTTAATCAGTCTCTGTCTTCAGGCCAGGTAGAAGGAAGGTATCCTTAATTATCATTTTAGGTTTTATGAAATGAAGCAGGTTAAATGACTTGTCCAGGATCTCATGGAGAGTAAATAGGAATTGGAAACTGGTGCTCATTGTCCTGCCCTTCGCCAGCCCGTTTACTCCTGGGGTACGGGAGTCTCCCCTGCTTTGTATTTGACTCCTGAGTTATACTCTGCACACTGTGAGTTCTCAAGAAACTCCTGATTAATTGTGGGCTGCTTTTAAGGGTGCCCCACACCCTTAGAAAATGAGGGCCAGCCCTGGAGTGTTAGGTTCTTCAGGTATGGGTGTGTGTGCTTGTGTTAAGACTTGATTAGACCTGGATTTTTTAGCCACACCCACTCCTGTGCTCCCCTGGTGCACACCTGAACTCTACCTGCTTTGGCAGGTGGGCAGTTGGTGTTTGGTCCACTCTGTCCCTTGTCAGAGGGTGAGGCTGGGAACAGTGTCTTGCTTCCCTTTGGCTGGCCCCAAAGGTTCCTATTCCAGAAGAGAGTACCAGTGTGCTGCGGGAGGTGGTGTGGGAGGGCTGCCTGGCCTTGTAGGGGCAGGGTGAGCACACAGAAGGGAGGGCAGCAGGAAGCCCGAGAGCCGACTGCCATGTGTAACTAAATCCCCCTCTTGGGCCTCCATTTCCCCATCTGTCACATGAGGTGGCTAGACGGGTTAACTGGGCTCCTGTCTGTGTAGGCATGGGATGGGACCCTTCCTCCTGGCCTTGTCACTCTTACTTCCAGCCCGAGAGGACTGGGAGGCCTTGCCCTGTTTCACACTCAGTGCCCCTAACCCACATCTTGAAGGGGGAACAGGTCCTGCTTTGAGCCTGGCGAGATACCCTCTCTTTTCTGGGCCTGTGGAGGAGAGCCCTGTCACTGCCCTTTTCTCCCCACAGGCAGTGCCACCACCAAGCCAGAGCTCCTGACTGCAGTGGAGAGGGGAGAGGAGGCAGGCAGCCACGGCCTGCCCAGCGCAGACGGGGGCCAGCGCCCTGGCACTGGTGAGTCCCTCAGGGTGGGGGCGGGCCGGGTCTTCCCCCACCTTCACCTGGTGAGAGCATATGGTGTCAGGAGTCCCCTGACGTCAGGCCCGAGCCACTTCCCCCATACCATGTCCCTTTGGAGCCATCACTATGGCCTGAGACTACTCTGGGACTTGGGAAGGGCAGAGGGCAGAGCAGATATTGAGAAGGCTATTGCAGGGTGTACAGAATCCTGAGAGGTAGGGTGGGCTGGTGGCTGGCCTCCTCCTGGAGACCTGCCCTGCACCTGCGCACTCAGGTCCTCCTGCTTGAGGCAAGGGACTGTGTCTTGCTGTAATGGCCCTGCCCCAGCACCTGCATGTACTAGGGTAGTGAGTAATGAACAGTAAGCGAATGATGAACCAGAATAGCAGAGCAGTGTGTCTTTCAAATAACAGCGTTGAATCCTGAAAGCTTTTTTTCCCTAAGTTGAGGAACCCTTTATTCAAATGGCAGCTGGAAACATATAACAGAGGGGACAGTGGGACCACTCTTGTTGAAGCAGAGGACAGGAACCCTGGAGCCCTGTGTCTGCTCAGACAAAATGGATCATGCCATGACACTGCTCCTTAATTTCCAGATTTTTATATTTTATTTGGGGAGAGAAGTTCCCCTTTGAGGCAAGCTCTTTGAGTAGGTAAATTAAGTCACAGCAAGCCCAGAGAAGGAGGCGGGTGTTGACAAGGGTATTGAGTGGCTGGTATGTAGGACTGAGGCTAAAAGTAGCATTTTTAGGCACCTGCAGGGCACGGGGGCAGCACAGAGAGAGTAGGGCCAAGTGGAGGGGCAGTGAGTAAAGGAGCCATGTGAAGCAGGAGGAAGGTGGCAGCCCGAGTGAGCGCGCTGAGCCAGCAGGGGAGCGGGGCTCTGTGGTTCCACTGAGTGCTGTTACTGCAGGAGGCTGGGCAGGGCTTCCTCCCCTCTGGTACGAGGAGGGGCGCTGGGACTCGTCAGCAGGTATGGGCCGGACTGGCTCAGAGGCTGTGGCCAGCGCCATGGTCCCCAGGGCTGCAGCAGCTCCCGGGTGGATGCAAAGCAGGCAGGCCTGGCCGAGGTGCCCCCGGGCCAGAGGTCCCCAGCCTGGGCTCAGCTCTGCCAGGGCAGCTCCTGAATGCAACTTGAGCAAGCTGGAGCAAACCCCTGAGCACATGGAGGAATAAGGTGTGCGCGGGGGTTTGCCCTGTGGTCTGGGTAGCCCTTGCTGTTGAGCAGTTCCGTGTCTTCCACTCTGTAGCTTCTCCAGACTGATTAGGAGGGAGCTTTTTTCCTCCCTTCCCCCCAGGACTAGGCCTCACTCTTAGGGGCTGCTTCCTCTGCTGCAGACCTGCGGGCCCCAGTATAGGTGCAAGACTGCTTTACCCACTGGGTGTTTCCACAAGTGACCTCCTCCTGCCAGAATTCGAAGAACGGTGTAAACGGGGTCCTCATTCAGGAGGTCTGGGCATTGTACTTTCAGCACATTCCTCAGGTGATTATGGTGCAGTCAGAGTGTGAGAACCAAGGCTCTGCGATCCTTCTGAACAGGGACTGACCAGCCTCTAACCTTTGCAAGTGTCTGTTTTGATTGTGCAGATACAGTCTCACAGGAACACACTCTTGCCAAGCAGTGCAGAGGTTATGGATAAAGCTAAAGGCTCTCTCTACTGGCCACCTGCCCAGCCCCGGTCCCCTTCCCAGGGCAGCCACTATTACCATTTTGCTGTGTAAAAGCAAAGACTGAGATGGGAGAGGAAAGGAGCCCCATGACATCTGATGCCCTCGGGGCCTTCTGCTCTCCCCCTAGGAACAGGCCAGCTGGCCTCTCCCCCAGGGGTTCTGCCCTGGCTCAAGCAAGAGGAAGAGGGGTGTAGGCAGAACCAGCATGGCCCGCAGGAGACCCCCACTGCACACCTGCGCTCAGGTGAGGCTCCGGGAGCAGGGCTGCAGGCCACGTGGCTGGGCCTTGGGAAACGTGGGTCCCCTGGGGAGCCTCCCGTGTCATCTGTCTCTGTGGTCTTGTGTGTTTGCTGTGCTGCGTCCTCCTATACAGCTCCCTGAAGTGATTCTTTTCTTCCTGAAACTGTGTGCCAGCTTCATTTTATGAGCTTGTCTGTAGGCAGCATGGTCTGGGCAGGGACTCACGGATGCACACCGTGTTCTCCCCTCGAGGAGCTTGCAGTTGGGAGGGAGGACATTAGCAGGGTTATCAACAGTGTGAAATAAGAGGAGGAAATAACTGTTGCTAGAGCCAGAGAGCCCTTTGAGAAGCCGGTGAAAATTATGGCCAGTGTCGTAAGAGAAAGCACACGTATTTAACATGCAGGTACAGCTGAAGGCGCTCTGTAGTTATGCTGTCGTAGAAGGGATGTCTCAGTGGCCACGTATGGCCCAGATGAAGGTGCTGCTAGGTGAATATCACAGTCTGGGCTTGGAAAGCTCCATGAGAGGGGAGGACAGAGGCACTCTGGAGAGGATGCTTGGGTCAGGGCTCAGAGGTGGATGCCTGGGGTGCTTGGGTGGCATTAGGTAGAATAGCACAGGGTGGGACCTTGGCAGTAGGCAAGTTAGGAGATCAACTAGGCCAGCCTGGAGGGAGGGTCTTCAGCGACAGGCTCACGCTGAGCCCCTCTGTGTCCCTTCCCAGCAGAGCCCTGGCTGATCAGCAAAGAGAAGAGTCTGGAGGAAGAGTCCAAGGCGCAGGAGCCAGCCTGGGTAGCTGAATGGGGACCTGGTAAGGAGGGCTTGGAGGGGGCCACCTGTGAGGATCTGCCTCCTGCACCCAGGGAGAGAGAAGTGGCTTCCATCCCTCCAAGCTTCCAGAACCTGGCTGTACCAGATGCTGCGGGCATGGGGCAGTGTCCACCCTGCACCAAGTGTGGCCAGAGCTCTGGCTGCAAGGAGCACCATGACCCTCAGCCCTGTGCCCACTGTCCCCAAAGCTTCACACAGCGGGCCATTCTCACCAGCCCTCACACTGCGCATGCGGTCGAGCACACCTATGCCTGCAGCCAGTGCAGCAAGAGTTTCGTGCACCAGTCGATGCTCACCGCCCACTATTGCACGCACACGGGTGACCGGCCCTTCCAGGGCGCACAGTGTGGCCACCGCTTTGGCAGCCAGTCCACGCTGCTGGAGCACCGGTGCATGCACACTAGCAAGAAGCCCTTCTAGTGTGTGCAGTGCAACAAGTGCTTCACGCACCTGGCCAACCTGACTGCACCAGAGTGCGCACTCGGGTGAGCATGGCTTCCAGTGCTCCCGGTTGTGGCAAGCGCTTCGTGCAGAAGCCCAGCGGCACCTGCACGGCCACTTGCAGGAGAAGGGCTATCCCTGTGGCCAGTGTGGCGAGAGCTTCACCTGTCCCTCCTGGCTTGTGCGCCACGAGGGCAGTCGTGCTAGCCAGCCCTCTCCGTCTCGTGAGGTATGTGAGAGGGGCTCTCCAACTGGGGAGCCCAGTCTCCTCCTCAAGGCTGCAGTGTGGGGAAGGACCCCCAGTGCCTACATTTGAGACTGTCAGGACCCAGCTGGGTCTTGGGGGAGTCCTGGGGACAAGCAGCTGAGTGGTCGTGATCAGGAAGGTCTGGCGGGGTCCCTGCACGGTTCTCCCTGTCGTGTGAAGATGGAACATGCAGGGTAGCACCCAGAGAGCTCCCTAAAGGAGCCACTAAGGGTGCAGGGGCAATGGGTGCTCCTTGAATCCAAGCAGCCTCTCCTAAGGGGCACTCCTTGGCCAGGTCAGAGTCTCCTGTGCTGTCGTCTGGGCTTCCAGGGGAGGGCTTTGTCCCAGGGACCGTGAAGTGGGCAGAGTGCCCACAGGCGTCTTGCTGCAGGGAGGCAGCATGGAGGCGGGGCCCGGGGTGAGACCTGAGCCTCCCTGGAGGGGACTGCCAGGATGTGGGTTGGGGTGGTGGGGAATGGCTTACTGTCCTTGTTCCATTAGGGGAGTGACTTTTGGGGACACTGGTTAGGAGATGGCAGTTGCACGCGGGGAGCCAGGGCTTGCATACCCTGAACCGCGCCTCTCAGCTTCCTGGATGCTACCTGTGCGCGTTCTGAAGTGCTTCCCCAGGTGGGCAGTAGTGCTGGGAGGCCCTGGCAGGAGGCCGGGCTGTACCCTGCCTCCTGTTTAATAGGCTGAGCCCTAGTGCCCCTCAGGTGTGAATCCAAGAGCCTTGGTGAGCTGTCACAAGATTCATGGGAACTTTCCCTAACTTCAACCCCCCCAGACTCCCACACCACCACACTGTCACCTGGGAAAGGCAGCTTTGTGGGCCACAGAAGGGCCTGGGCTCGCACTCCTGACCGGCCATCTTGGCCCCCATGGGCCCTGTCCAGCTGGTGTAAAATTTGCCTTCAAGCCATTGTTGTAGCAGGCAGGCAAAGGGGCTTTTCTGAAGACCCAACCTGTGCTGGCCACTAGGGGTACAAAGAAAACCAAGGCCTGGTCCCTAGCTATGGGGCTGTAAGGGGTGTCTGCCATCGATGGTGGCATGAAGGGAACACACAGCAGTGCCAACAGATGGCACAGGTTCCAGTAAATATTGCAAAAAGACCTAAACATTGAAAGGAAGCGGGGAGAGAAACCTAGATGTGGCCTGCCAGCAGCTGAAAAGTCCCCCCAAAACCCTGGTGGCCCCCGCCACTATCTGAGCAATTTAGGCCAATAACTTGGCTTTAGGCTTTTCAGATTGGCTCTTGTGGATGGCTGGGACCCTGCCATTGCGCTAAATTGAATTCCTCCTCCGCTGCTAGAGATCTAGCTGTGGCCCCGACTTCCCCGGATCCCTAGGAGTTCAGGGCCCCAGCTGCCAGGTAATCCCTGTTGTGCCCGCCCCCCGACCCCGAGTACTTAAAACATGTGCATGCGGTTTCCGAGGACTAGTTCGGGAGCAGCTTGTGCCGTCTGCACCGTCTTCCTCACCAGAGGGCACGAAGCAGACGTTAGCAACCCTGGAGACCTGCGCTCTGCCAGGCGAGGCGGCTCTGGCACTGCCTCCCAGCTCTCACTGTCTGTGTCTCGAGTAAGTTTTTAATGGAAGCTCTGTGATTTGCCGTAATAACTTCAAATCTCTGTAAATAAGAAAATATTTATGAGGAATTGTAAATTTCCCCTCTCCTGCTCACTCTGTGATGATTATTTGTGATGCAGTAACAATATTTGAGTCCAGGTTCCGGTGATCGGTGGTGAATTACAGTTACTTTCAGTTGTGCTTCCGTTTGGAAGTTCTGAAAAAAGTCCTGGATGGACAGACGTCCAGGACAGAGCTCCAAAGAAAGGCAGAGTCCTGGTGGGCTTGGAGGGCAGGGCCCTGAGCATCCAGCCCTGTGCCCAGTGCGTAGAAAGCAACCTGTGTTTGTGGAATGAATAAAAATGTTAACATATTTATTTACCACTTCCTACGTTGAATAATAGTTACACATTTACTGTATTTCATTGAACCTGAGATCCACCGATTGTAAGACACACATTTTCTGTTTCACTAAGCAAGGAAAAAATGTGTCCATTTCGCTGTGACTGTTCTCAGTGCAGGCTATTAAGTGCATCCCAATGGTAGACATGTTCCCTAATTGGGAAACATACATGTGTGGTAGGTATTCTTTTAAGAAGTGATAACTAGCTAGGTGGCTGACCAGTTAGCCAGTAGTTACTTACCATTCTTGACAATGTCGGATCAAAAGATCATTTTTAGACAAAGGTCCTAGAAGTGTGAAAGTGAACCAAGAACAGCAACGGGTCCTGTCAGATGGACTGGCAATAATTAAGATCCTAGACTGCTCTTGAATTGGACCCGGACCTCGCTCTGTCACCTGGGCTAGAGTTCAGTGGTGTCAGCATGGGTCACTGCAGCCTCCACTTACTGGGCTTGAGTGATGCTCCTGCCTCAGCCTCTTGAGTAGCTGGGCCTACAAGGGCACACTACCATGCCCAGCTAGTTTTTCTATTTTTTTTGTATAGATTGTGTCTCACCTTGTTGCCTAGGCTGGTCTCAAACTCTTGGCCTCAAGCGATCCTCCTGCCTCAGCCTCCCAAAGTGCTGGGATTACAGGCCTGAGCCACCACTGAACAATTTTTCTAAAAACGTCCAGACTGTATGTATTTGTTTTCTTACAGGCCAGACAGTTGCAACCACTCAGCTCTGCCCTTGATACAGGAAAGGAGCCATTGATCGTAAAGAAACCAGAGTGGCGGTGTTCCAGGGAAGCTTTATTTACGGGAACTGAAGTTAGAATTTCATATAATTTTCACATGCCACAGAATATTTTCCTAAAGTACAGCTAACATTTATGGAGCACTCTATGCCATTTTTAAAAACCATTGTCTTGGCCAGGCGCGGTGGCTCATGCCTGTAATCCTAGCACTCTGGGAGGCTGAGGCGGGAGGATCTCAGGAGTTCGAAACCAGCCTGAGCAAGAGCGAAACCCCATCTCTACTAAAAGTAGAAATTAATTGGCCAACTAAAAATATATAGAAAAAATTAGCCAGGCATGGTGGCACATGTCTGTAAGTCCCAGCTACTCAGGAGGCTGAGGCAGGAGGATCGCTTGAGCCCAGGAGTTTGAGGTTGCTGTGAGCTAGGCTGATGCCATGGCACTCACTCTAGCC
>CAUYRT010074324.1:0-29751 GCA_963574885.1 Lepilemur ruficaudatus | reverse complement strand
AAATATCATCTAATCCTTTAACTTCAAATTATATTCACACCAGATGACTTACAAAGGAGTCTTAAGTTCTAAACTCTCTCCTGGGCTCTGGATCCTTACATCTAAGTTAAGGAAATCTATATTTTGAAATTACCAAAGTACCACAAACTAAACATGCTAAAATAAAAACATACTATGCTCAAATTTTTCTTCTCGTGAATTCCATATCATAGTAATTAACAGCAATTTCCAAACAGCAACCCAAACCAGGAAACTCAGAGTCAGATTTAACTCTTCATTTTTCCCCACCACCTTTGTCTACAGAGCCTATAAATTTTTAAACGCTAGCACCTAAAATTTCCTTCCATATATTCACTTCCAAAATCCCCTACCAAAAGCATTATTCAGACTACTATTATGTCTCCCCTGGGCTGTTAAAACGGCCTCCCAACTTTTCCTCCAGTATTGCACACCCCAACTCTGCCCCCATGCAGACTAAGGACTAATTTGTATAATGCAAATTTTTAATGCCATTAAAAATCATTAGATGATGTTTCATTGTCTTTAGTATGAAGTACAAATTCTCTGAGGAGCTCTACAAGCCCTGTGGGTATCTGAGTGCAGAATATATCTCGAGACATATTTTCTCATCTTAACTTCCAAACCTTGCCCTCTGGTCATATTAAATTTCATGAAAAATAACAATGTTCTTTTATTCTTCTGGAACATTGCTTGTGCTAGCCTATCCGTTGCAATGTTCTTCATGTTCCCTCATTAACACAGCGGCAAACCAATTGTAAGATTTCAATAATAATTGCGTTCGCTCTGTGAACCCTTCCTTGATACTCAACATACCAGATGAACGGCTTCCCATCATTTTCCCCGCGGTACACTCTACATCCCCTGTGGCAACCCTCACCATAGTGCATTCAATGCAGATTGTGTACTTGTCTGTCTCTCTTGATAGACTCTAAGCATTATAATGGCAGGACCACATCTGTAGCCCCATTATATGCCTCACCGATAGTAATCCATTAGTACATATTTGCTTGGTGAATAAAAGGCTATAGGTAAAGAGCAAACTGGAAGTCTACAGGAATAGATGCAGCATATATATCCTCCCTTGAGCATCAATATTAAATTTACTTATAGAAATTGGCTTCAGGTAATAAAAACACCACAAGTTGAGCGTCTGACCTGAGCACTACCTTTATTTTAAAAGTATATTTGAATAACATAACAGAAAACTTTAGCACAAAATGGCTAATAGTACGGTAGATTTTTTTCCGATTGAAATTTATGCAATACACACTTTTAAACTTTGCCATCTACTCACTGCTATAATTAAATTCAAGCTTGTATGTAGCAGCTATAAAAATTTTAAAACTAAAATTAGGTGACACCATCTGCATCAACATTTCAATTTCACAGGGTTACCTTCTTGGTCCATGTTTATTTATGCAATTTCTTAAATTTTTAGCGTACTTTGCCTTTGTTTCCTCATAAAAATTCCATTGAAAAATGAACTTAATGCCAGCAACATAGATCTGAATATCACAGGCTCACTCTTCTCAGAATGGAAAGCCACGTCTCCCAGGAGAACTGAGGTACCTCGCCACATGTGAATATTGTTTGATAGAAGCTAGTTATGGTATTCTCATTCCCTATGACAAATAGTAGTTTTGTCATGGTCATGTGGCTCAGCTACATCTATGAAATGTGATGAGAAATCTTCTGAAGGATTTACGGGAAGAGAGTTTACATTCTTACAAATGGACATGAAGAGCAGACTTTTTTTTTTTTTTTAATTTGGACTTAGGGTTTTTTGGGTTTTTCTTCTAAAAGGATGTGTTGATTGGAGCTACTACCTACATCTTGTGACTCAAAGAGGTGTTAAGAAGATCATACATGGGCCCATGGGGAGCCATAACTTTGTTGAGCTGTGAATAAAAAATAAAAAAAGTCTTGAATGTGGCCACACTTTAAATTTATCATGTAAGTAGATAAAATGTTTTCCTAATTCTGCATACCTCTTTTTATCGTTGTTTCTCTTGCTTCTAAATATGATATCTATATATTTATTGTAATTCAAAGTTGGAAATTACTTGGCATGGTAAACCTAGTGAAAATTTAAACCCTAAAATTAAGACTGTAACTGAGCCTAGTCTATCAACTGTTTGAATACAAAGGAAAAGAATCACATTCAAGACTATGTGGGAAATGTTAAAATGATAATATTAGAGTTTGCATTTGAAATATAAATATATAATTAGAAATTTTACATAATTTTTACCTCATTGTGAATGGAAACTCTTTTCTAATAAATAAGCCTGATTTTTTTATCTTCTACACCTTCTGCTTTATTTATGTATGTGTGTGTGTATACAGAGAGAGAGAGAGAGATTTTTGGAAGCACATAATTGTGTGAAAGTGGGATCTCATAATATATTCACTTGGTATACACATATAGTTTCATTTTGTTTAGCTAATCATGTTTGAGTGAGAATAAATAGGATCATGATCCTTTCTGCTTTTACTTATCTATCATCATTTCTCCAATGTTTAGAAAATTTTCTAAGCAGTAGTTTTTGTTCTTTAGATAACCTGACATGGGATTATTAGACAGAATAACATCATGTTTTGCAGTCACGACGGGTATATATTTGATTCTAGGTAATTTTGATGTATTTGAGTAAAGGAAGACAATTGCATTTTTCTATAATGTGATCAAGATGCATAGGTTCAAATGGAAAGATAAAAAAAAAATGCTATGAGGTCAACATATTCAGAAAATAAAACCTGCAATCAGCACAAAAGTTCCTTAAACCATTTATTAAATTTGTGACTTTCAAATTCCTACCCACTTTTTTGGAAAGTACTTCTAACCAATGAGCTTTATTGTTGTGTTTTTGTTTTTTATTGTTTTAGCTTTTGTTTTTTCCAGTACTAGAATCATTACCTATTTTACTCCATAACCTATGGGGAGAAAAGTTCATGTGTTCTTCCAACTTGGTTCTACGTCTATTGTTTAATAAGACTAAAAGTGAAGGCACCTCGTTCATCTTACTCCCCTCAGGTACTCTGATTCACAGCGCCGAGAGTCAGCTTGTCTGATTTTCCTTTGGGAGCCTTACTGCACTAATGAGCACTCAGGTGTAATTCATTGGAAGAAGTTTTGCAGGTGGAGACTGTTACTTATGGTGGAAACGAGCATACTATACCCATGTAAAATGATTTATTACAACTCTTTGCAATCCCAGCAAAATAGTTCATACTTGCTAATTTTTGCTTTATGTGCAAAACTTTTTTGTTTAACAGAAGTCACTGTATTCTTGATATTAATTATGGTAGTATTTCCAAGCAATATAACTTCTAAAAAATGTTTGGGTGCTTCTTAGTAAAACTTTTCTTGAGGCAACATGTCAGTGATATGAATCTTTGGGTAGAAGGCTTTTTAAATTTATTTATAATCATATTTTAAAATATCCCAGAATACCACATTATAATCCTATGTATAAGAAAAAATGGATCTACTTTAAAATATGACTATATATACACAAGGACTTCCTACTAATAGAAAGGTACTCAAACTGCTTTTACTTTCATAGAAATGAGTTGATACTAATGACGTGATATAGTCTGTACACCATTTAATTTTACACACATGTAATTTTTTGAACTAAATATTCCTATGTTTAATAGGGTTTTAATTTTAACTCCTTTGATTTTGGATTGGTCATTGTACACTTTATGTTTAAAATGTTTATCTTGACAGTTGTAAAGGCCTTATATATGCTAGCATATCTCATTTCATCGTTTCTATAAAATATATAACAACATGTCAATGGTACAAAACTTCAGATTATCATTTTAACAAAAGCCAGATACTATTCTTTCCTGGATAGCTCAGTAGGCCAGTGTTATAAATTTTCCACTTTTTTTTTCCATTGCCAGCATTTGTCAGAAGGAAGCTTCTAAAGAAACATTGACAACATTCTATCTTCTGTATTAGGTAAAATTCTATTAACTGATGGGTCATTGGTTTCTACTGTCTTTCAGTACCCAAAACTGATAGTTGAGCCATTAGGAAGAATCTCTTCACAATAAGATCCTTCACAAGCATGAGCTTTTGCTATGACGTTTGTACTCATGATAATGTTAAAGCTTCTTCTGTAGTGGTTCACCAACATGGCCTCACACACTTACTGAATTAGGATCACTGCTTTAACATCACACTCTCTGGGGTGCTGACTGTGCAGCCCATCTAGCATCAGATCAAGAAATTACATTGGGCAATTTTAGTCTAACAGGCATTTGAGTGGCTCTCCCCCTGCCATCGATAAGAGTGATGATGGTATTGCCTGTATTAGAGACCAAAATCTCAGTGGGGCATTAGTGAAAACTGGTGCTAGTGTCAGTTTTCACATTGACTAGGTTGAGACCAGGCCACATTGGAATATTTTTCTGGGCTGCAGTTTCTGGCACATATAATTAGGGAATTAAGCTAAATGATTTTCAGTTCATTGACATGAAATTTTATGATTCTTCCATATGCTTTTTATGAGAGGATATCATGCTGCTGAAGTTTTTGCATCTATTTACAGGTTGCGAGGAACCATTTATTTTGCTTGTCTCATTTGCCCATATTAAGAGTTTTTAATCACAAGGAAATCAACATCACAGACACAATACTTAGAGTGGGTGAATAAATATAATCCTTAAGAAAGTAAGGATATTTATATTGCAATCACAGATTTATTTCCAGTCTAGAATATATCTAACTTGTAGTTAGATGCTTACAAAATATTTTTGAAATAAATGAATTCATAAATGAGCCATCAACACAGAGCTTCCTACTTATTAATGATAGAACCAAATTTCTTTTTCTCAAAGAGTTATACTTTACTTGTCCAGGGATTGAAAATGATA
Organism: Lepilemur ruficaudatus; assembly: GCA_963574885.1. Classification (NCBI taxonomy): domain Eukaryota; kingdom Metazoa; phylum Chordata; class Mammalia; order Primates; family Lepilemuridae; genus Lepilemur; species Lepilemur ruficaudatus. The sequence goes on along the minus strand of CAUYRT010074324.1, from coordinate 24,843 downwards.
CTGATTTCCTTTTAACTCAACAGTTAGGAACAGACAAATCTCAGAGAATTTCAGTCATAAGATGGAAAGGTCTTTACATCATATAATCAATTAGGTGATGACGACGATGATGACAATGATGATGATAATGATGGCTAATACATGCAAGGTGTGTTTTAATCACTTTATATCCTTATTGTGATCATATGAAGTAGGTTCTCTTTTTATCAACATCTTTAACAGAAAAGAAAACTGAAGAACAAGCAGGTTAAGTAGTATAAGGTCCTAAAAGTACCCTGATCAAATACCTCACAGTATTCTCTACTTTCAAGATGCCCTCTACTTTCAAAAAGTATATGTACATGAATACACTTCCCAAATATATGCCAGGTGCCTCTGTGCTTAAGGTAACATTAACAATTTTCATTATCCTTAGCAACACCTTAAATTTCTAGTATAAGAAAGAGAGTCAGAATTCAAAATATTTGCTCTAATTCAAAAGAGAAATACATTCATTTTGGAGCAGTCCATATGCAATCATCAAATACAGTAAACGAACTGTTCTTCATTGACAAAAAAGCAAACTTTTTGTTGACTGTCCCATTGACAACAAAAGTAAAATTTCCCACTTAGTAAAGTTCTAATTTTTGCCTTTTGCAACTAATATATCTTTATCCAGAACTTGCTAATATTTTTAAATTTGTAAGATGCATCAATCATATCAATGGTTCATTTAGAATAAGAAGCATTAGTCATCTCAAAACTCAGTGGTTAATGTTAGTTCTTTGTATTACTTTCCTAGGTCTGCCATAACAAAGTATCCCAAACTGGGTGGCTTACAACAACAGAAGTTATTCTTTCATGGTTCTGGAGGCCAGAATCCATGGAAAATTAAGTGTTCTTTGCTGAGGGCACTGAGGGAGAATCCATTCATCCTTCTGCCCTATCTTCTCCTGGCAGGAAACAACCCCTCATTCCTTGACTTGTAGATGCATCACTCCAATCTCTGCCTCTGTCTTCATATGTAGCTCCCCTGTGTTATCTCTGCATCCAAATTTACATTTCTTTATAAGAACATCAGTTATACTAGATTAGAGCCCACCCTAATGACCTCATTTTAACTCAATGAAAGATTATACTTCCAGATAAGGTCACATTGACAGGCACCGAGGTTTGGGAATTTAACATATCTTTTGGGGGATACAATTAACCTATGCTCTTCTAATAAACATTTTCCCCATAACAATAGTAAAAACTAATTTGACTTTGATTTCCCAACATTTATTTTTAAACTAACATTTATAGTATCATTATACGTGCCATGCATGATTCTAAAACAATTTACCTGTACCAACTCATTAAATTTTAAGCACAGTCTGGGCAGCAGAGATTTTAAACTTTCCACTTCCTCTCCCCTTTCTTCTTACTCTACCACCTCAGTATGTTTCCAGTCTATCCTGTAGATCATCCCCTGTGCTGCCTTTATACACATTCTATATGTTATTCCTCATTGCTCAAAATGAACGCAAGGGATAATATTTTCTCCTTTCCAGAATTTCAAGAATGAAACTTTCAAATTAGCCTGCTCAAATATGCATATAAGTGGTAATGGCGTACGTTTGATTTTTTAAAGCTGGGGCTTTAGATAGAAAAGAAAATGACCTAACTATAAGGTCTAGTAATTATTTTAGTGGAAATTCAGAGGCTTGGATTCAAAAGGGTTTGATACTGAATCTGTGCTCTGCCATGGGCAGCAGGCTGGCACTCTGAGTTTCTTTTAATTTCTTTAAAATAGGGATAGAAAGCAGGTTAACTTTATCATTCCCTTTAACAGATGAGAAAGTTGAGGTAAATGGAGTTTGTGTAACTCACCCCAGGTCACATTTACTAAATTGAAGCATTCCCAAGCCTGTATTGGACTACCCCATCCTTCCTTTATGAGGCTGTTTATAAGAATTAAATGAGATAATACATTCTCCCCTAAAACTGCTTTACATATTTTCGTTCTTCCTAAAACACATCTGCTTGGCAATGAAAGGGATCATTCCAATTATCAGTCTTGCTACAATTTGCTGAAAGAATTCCCTGCTATTACAAGCTAGAGATCAATGATATATACATTTATCTTTGATTAATTCTCATAACTCCACATCAGAACTAAACCCAAAATGAGAATAAATTAATGGATGATTGAAAAATTAAACATTGTGTGTTTAATAACATAACAAGTATATTTAAACATACTTTTATTTCCCTTTTAAAAGAGAAAATAAATAGCATTTTGTGTTAAGTACGAATAATATTCTATGTTATATATATTTGTAAATATTCATGACTGAGTCTCTTAGTTAGCTTGTGCTTCCATAGCAAATCACCACAGACTGGGTGGCTTAAACAACAGTAACATTTCTCCCAGTTCTGGAGCCTGGAAGTCCTGAGGTGCTCAACAATTCAGTTCTTGGTGAGGGTTTTCTTTGGAGCTTGTAAATGGATGTCTTCTTGCTATCTTCATATGAACTTATGGAGAGAGACAGAGAGAGAGACAGAGAGAGATCGTCCTCTTCTTATAAGGCCTCTAATCCTATAGGTTTAGTGACCCTTATGACCTTATATAAACCTAATTTCCTCATAAAAGCTGTATCTTTAAATAAATATTGTCATATTGTGAGTTAGGGCTTCAACATATGAATTTTGGAGGACACAATTCCGTCCTTTGACTGACTCTTACCCATTTCACTTAAAATTATTCATATTTAAGATTGAAAGCAGAAAAAAATGTGAAACAAAATTTAAGAGGTATCATAATGAATTAATTCTAATTTTAAATTATATAGTAAGTCTTAATCCTTATATAAAGATTAAAGCATGAGCCTACCTTAGCTTGCCTGTGGATATCTGTCCTTAGATTTGAATTTTCTTATAACATTAGGTAGAGATTGTTTTTGTTATAGTCACAAAACTACAAAAGTTGTTGGCATATTCTTATTGTAATTAAATTCTCATTTATAGAAAGTCTAGCATTTAAACTGAAAGTATTCTATTTCCATAAAACCTCAATATGCAAAATCTTATTATCTGTGTTACTACTCAATGTTTAAAAGCCCAGACTGTGAAAACATGGTTATATAGTCAATTTCCATTTAGGCAAAAAGCTTTAATAGAAGCATCAAATGTGCTATTTACTGCATTAGGACTTTCGCAAGTCTTCTTGAAAGAAAGCTTTTACCTTCATTTTTACAACTGTATTAAAGACAATTATAGAACTGCTCCCTTAATTTGTAGATCAAGACTCATTGCCTGTAAGTCACTTATCCTGGTTAAGTTGTGCTTTGAAAGGAAGGCACTGTGTTTAGGTGGTATCGGGAAGAAACTTTACATCAATTTCAGAAGCTTCAGGGCCTCCCTCACAATATGACCTGGTTATGTATTCTAGGCATCACTGGGACAGCAGATGCATGTGCTTTCTCTTCTGCTTTCATTCCTGAACCTCATATCTTCAAAATATTTTGTAAAATGAAAAATATCCATTTAAAGGTCAAAAATAAATGGATTTTTTTTGGTATGGTTAGCAGGCAAAAAATATGTTGTCCTTTTTATATATATAAATATAATTTATAATTGCCTATTAACAATGCCTTAGTCTTCAGGATTTTATTTATGTATGTGGAAATGATAAAAATACTTGAATCAACCTACACTCTTTTTTAATGTGTATGTACATATATATGTGTGTGTGCATGTATCTGTGTGTGTGTGTATGTGTGTGCACACATGCATGCTCACACTGGGATGAAGGAGAGAGAGACAGACAGACACAGACAGATATATATATCACGATTCCGTTATATCCCAATTGCTATTTTAGGTTCTGAGAATACCAAAATGAACTAGTCCTTGCTCACTAGGAGCCTGTCATCTGGAAAGGGAGAAAGAGACATTGAGCTAGAAGCTATTAAACAGTTAATTCTGTATAAGTTTGCCTACAATAAAAGAATATACTATGCCTTACTAGTACAAAGAAGGGTATGATAAATTCTCCCCTCAGGCTTAAAGAAGAAAGTCAGGAAGGGCTTCACAGAAAAGGTAGATGTGTAGTAAAGAATTAACTTTACCCAAGAGAGGTCTGTCCTTTGTCCTTGTTCCTGAAAGATATCCTCTAAACCCTTGGAATTTCCCAAATTACAAAAGTTCTTTGCTACTCATGGTAGATTCTTAGATCATGTTAAAGAAAAAAAATATTCAAGGGCACTTGTCAAAGCATATAAGGAAGACTTTATTCAGGACCATCGAGATAAGTGTAGGGACCATGACAATGGGATTTTGCAGTGGGGGAGAGACATTGGGCTCAACTCCAAATACATCATAGGCAAGGGAGAATTTATAGCCAAAGAGCACCTTGGGGAATAGTGAATGAAAAATTAATAAGAGGAAATTCAGAAGTAAAAAGGAATATCATTAAATGCACCAATATGATACGGATATTTTTTTCCTCCAAATCTCATGTTGAAATTCTATCCCCAGTGTTGGAGGTGGGGTCAAGTGGGAAGTGTTCAGGTCATGAGGGCAGATGCCTCATGAATGGCTTTGTTCCCTCCCTGTGGTAATGAGTGAGCTCTCCCTGTATTATTTCACGTGAGAGTGGGTTGTTTAAAAAAGTTTAGGCATCCTCTCTTCTCTCTCTCCCTCCTTCTCTCACCATATGACACCTCTGCTCCCTCTTCACCTTCTGCCTTGATTGGAAGCTCCCTGAAGCCTTCACCAGAACCAGACACTGGGGCTATGCTCCTTGTACAGTCTGCAGAATCATGAGCCAAATGAACCTCTTTTCTTTATAAATTACCCAGCCTTGGGCATTCCTTTATAAAAGCAAAAAAACAACTAACACACCTACCTAATAGGATTTTTTCCAAAGACAGGCCAAGGTGATCAGACATCACCTGGGGATAGTGGAGGATGAGGATCCCCATCAGATATGGAGGGTGATCAAATACCAAGGTTGGGAGCTTTTTGTTGAACTGGCTTAGCAAGATTCTTTGCTAAAACTGGATTTTACAGGAAAGTACACAGATATACCTACAAAAAGATTCATGAGCTTGACTAGACTTTGACCAAACAAATAATCTTTGTCAACTACATCTGATAGGTTTTTCTTTCAGCTGTTTTGAAATTTGAATGAGAAATAAAAATTGCATATATTTAAGCTATACAAAGGGACATTTTGATATACATATACATGTGAATGGTTACTACAGTAAAGCTAATTAACATACCTGTCACCTCATGGTTACCTTTTTTCTCTTTATTAAGAACAGTTGAGGACTACTTTCTTAGCAAATTTCAAGTATACAATACAGTATTATGTGTAGTCATTATGTTATATATTAGGTATTGAGAATTTACCTACCTTATAACTGAAAATTTGTCACACCTGATAGTTTATGCTAATGTGTTGATTGTAGGTGTAGACTTATGGGAGTTCTTTGAGTTGTTCTAGTGAATTATCCAACTTGATGTAGCTATGGAAACAATCCCTGAGATTTTAATCAGCTGATATGAAGTAGGGTGGCCTTGGGGAAACCCAAAACTTAAAATGGCATGTATCATGAGGGCAGTCTTGTGGGGACTGTTCCTACGGACTCTGGAATTTGCCTAATTCATTGCAGTGGCATTTAAATTTGTGTTGATAAACCTGTGGATTTGGGCAGCTAGATGGATATTTGGATAGAGAATAAGGAATCTTCCTATAATAATGTAATTTACTCTAAGCTTGAAACACAAAACCTTTAGATTGTTAGTGGAAAGGGGTATACTTAGAGTAGAGCATCTTCTTTTACATTAAATTATTTTTTCCTATTTAAACACATCTTAGATTCTTATTTGAATCATATGAAAACTTGAGGGAGAAAAATGGAAGCATTGTAAATAAGAATTGTAAGAGGGCCAAGAACAGTGGCTCACTCCTATAATCCTAGCACTTTGGGAGGCCAAGGTGGAAGGTTTCTTTGAGGCCAGGAGCTTGAGACCAGCCTGAGCAACATAGTAGGACTCTGTCTTTACAAAAATAAAACAACTAGCCAGGTGCCATAGTGTGAGCCTGTAGTCTCAGCTACTTGGGAGGCTGGTGCAGGAGGATTACTAGGGCCTAGGAGTTTGAGGTTGCAGTCAGCTATAATGATGCTACTGTACTCTAGTCCAGGCGATAGAGCCAGACCCTGTCTCAAAAAAATAATAAATTGTTAGTATTGTTTCAGTGAAAAGTTTATTAGGCCCCTAAAACACAAATAGCACTGCATTGGGGATATTAGGGGTATACAAATTAGATTAACTGTTCTGTCCATTTTGAATTCCTCATACTTTGTCTTTTTATGCCTCATAACTTATAAAACTAAGAACTAAATTTTATGACTCCCTTGCAACTAGGATTCTGAACATGACTTTAACATAACTGTATAGGTCCCGATTTGGAAATGACGTCAATGAGTAGAGAAGCAGGGCATGGACCACCCATTACCAGGTGCTGAGCTGTTACCAGAAGCTATATATAAAAGTTTCCCATTTTGGATATCACATCAACATAGCATGATTCTGGAGCTGGCCACTACAGTGGTGACTTCCATTTTCCAAAGGTAATATAATTATTTTATCAGTACAGGATGCTTCCTTGGAGTATACTTGTGAGGTGAGTTTCTAGAAGTCATTTCTGAGGGCTATATATAGGGTTTATGTGATTAGGCTGAATTTATCTCCAAAGCAGTTTTAACCCACTGCTTACACTAGTTATTTTCAGCAACCAAACCATGACCGATAAACTGTAATAACCTTCTATAATAAAATATACAAAAATTAAAAGGGAGGCATGAAATCCCAAGACAACTATAGTCTACCTGGGAGCTTGTTAGAAATACGGAATTTCAGACCCAACTCTAGACCTCATGAATCAGAATCTACATTTTAAAAAGACTTTTACTCATTCTCAGTTGATATTATTATTTTTTCTATCAGTGAAAGATAGAAAATGAAATAAAAAACAAATTTAGTGATAACTGCTGATGAAACAATACAAGAAGATGCTGTATTGCAAAGCAACTGGGGCAGGGCTCTGCTACGTTAAGTAAGTTTGTCAGCGTAGGCCACGGAGAGGTTCTGACATTTGAACTGAGTCTGGGATGGTGATAAGGACCCAGGCCTGAGTCAATCTGGAGACTATTTCTGATAGAAGGTCTGTCCACTGTAAAGGCTCTAAGACAGCAACAGTTTGACCTGTCCAGAAAATAGAAAACCCACCGTGTCTTGAACATGGTGAGTATAGAGAAAATTAAAAGTTTAGAAAAGGTAAGCATGAGTCTGACATGTAGGCCTGTCTCTGACATGACAAAGGAACATCCATTTATACTAGCTGGAATTGGAAGAACTATTAATGAATTTTAATCAAACAAGTATTATCATTTAATCTTTAGAAGGATAAATTGTAGAAAATAGATACTAGACAAGTAAAAAGGGAAAAAAGGAGTTAATTTCACTGCACAGGCATAGTAGCTTAGACTAAAGTAGTGGCAGTAGGGATGAGACGCACTGGGAATATTCAACATTTTGCACATCATTTCAACAGGACGTAGTAATGGATTGGAAGTGAGAAGCAAAGGAAAAGGATGACTCAAGCATGACTCAAGATTACAAGTGGTAGTCCACTGATAGGATGATTCTGATATTCCTGAGCGGAACAAAGGAATAGGAAAGGTTTGGTTGTAGGGTCACTAGGAACTCTGTTTTTGCCCATGCAAAAATATATTGAGGTATTTATTAGATATATAAGAAGAAGGCATATAAGAAGCTTAAAATGAGGTGAAAGTTCAGGAGAGAAGTCAGAGCTACAGCTGAAATTTGTTGATCATCTGTCCTGGGATCATATTCAAACCCAGAGTCTTGGGTGAAATTCCCTAGTAAAAATATGTGCACAGGGATAATAAAAAATAAGAACCAATCATTGTGGTTTCTTTTGCATTCACAGAATAAGTACGTAAGGAAGAGATAGTAGCAATGGAAACTAAGAAGAAATATCCATGAAGTTAGAGAAAAAGAAGACATGTATGGCATAAGATCCCATTATTATATTACAAGAACAGATTGATATCAACGGGAGCCATAGTAGAGTGAGAAGACAGAAACACAAGCAGCAATCCCAGGAAAATATGATGAGAGATTTTACTAAGAATGGGGCCGAAAGAATGGGTCAGTAATTGAAGTAAGATGTAGGTTTGAAGTTCAGGGTTCCATTCAGTTTTATGTTTTTTAATAGGAGATAACAGAGGATGTTTGCATGCTAGAAGAATATTACTGTGATAAAGAGAATACATGCAGTAGTTGCAAAGCAAAATCCCTGACAAGTTACAAACGATGTGAATCAGAAATTAAGAAGAGGATTCTTTTTTTTTTTTTTATAAAGCAGAGACTTCTTATGTTTCATAAAAGAAATTACACAAATTATTTTAAAATTTTTTTTAAAATCTTAAAAAATACAAAGGAACATTGATAGAAGTAGGCTTTTCAGCATGGTTTAGGACTATGTGCGATTTCTTATTTTTTTCATCTGACTTATGAAAAGAGATAAATGTCAGAAGTTATTAAAAGACCATGTAGTCTTGATCTGCCCATGGTAACTGAAGCAAACAAAATAGTGAACCATAATTGGATCGGTTCTGTTAGTCTTTTGAAAAAAGATGGTGAAGAAATTCAAGCTAGAGTCCTGAATATTCAGTTCAACGTTATTGATATTTGGGGAACATTTTTCTTTACCAAAGGATGGTGTGATGGACCTGTGTTGAATAATCTTATTTGAATCTAGATGTGGCCCAGTGACTAAATTCTAAGTTAGATTACCATCACTTCTGACACAAACTCCCCAGAGTTAGACCAAACTTCAGAGGTTAAGGGCATAGTCCTCCACAAGGTTACCTCACTTCAGATGCTACAAATGTGGGGGTCCAAGCTGGCAAACAATTTTGGGGTTTTCACTACTCACTCAGATTCTGAAAATTGGAAGAATCGCTCTGAAAACTGAGGAGAGCACTGCACTTATGGTTACAGTTTTATTATAAAAGACACAAATCAGAACTATCCAAAGACAGAGACCCAAAGGGAGAGAACTATCCAAAGGGCATGGTCTGGGAGGTCCCAAGTATGCAGCTTCCTAGTCCTCAAGAGGCATTATATTAGCCTCCTGAAACATCAATGAGTGATAATGTGCAGAATGTTGCCAACCAAGGAAGCTCACCCAAACATCAGTGTCCAGAGTTTTTAGTGGGATCTCATTCTATAGGTATTTTTGATTAAATAATTGTCCATGTGTTTGAACTCAATCTCCAGTCCTCTTCCCCCCCACTCCCAGAGTTTGGGGTGATATCATGTGAATCACACCCCCAACCCTCCAATCACATAGTTGGCCTTTCTGTCATGGACAGCCCCCATCCTGAGGGATCTTATCAGCATAAACAATCTAGGGGCTGACCACCCATCATCCTGTTAACATAAACTCTCAGGTTTGCTCCCAGGGGCTCACAATGAATAAGAAAGACATTTATTACTCAGGAAATGCCAAAGATTTAAACGTTAGTTCCCAGAAACTAGGGACAAAGGGTAGTCAAGTTCTTTATTTCAAAGTTTAATGGTTTCTTTTCAGGAACCAGGATAAAGATGAACCAAGTTGTTTATTATACAAAGATATAATTTAAAATGATGTACAAGTCCTCTTGGAAGTCAACTTTAAAGAAGCTGATTTTAGTGAGAAAGAAACCCATTTGCTGTCCTACTTTTTGTGCTTCTCCTGGCTCTCATCATGAATATTATGTTAGAGCTCTATGATCATGAGTTGACTTAGAGGATAAAAGCCACACTCTAGGGCAGACTTGGTAAACTACAGCCCATGAGCTAAATCCAGTCCACCACCTGCATCTGTATATAGAGTTTTACTGGTATACAGCCATGACTATTTATGTCCATGCTATCCAAGGCTACTTTTGCACTACAAAGGAAAATTGACTTTTTGTCACAGAAGCAGAGTTGAGTAGTTGTAATAGAGACTGTGTGGCCTGGAAACATTAAAATATTTCCTGTCTGGCTCCTTCAGCTTTCCTACTCTTATCTAGAATGACAGAAAAGGAAAAAAAAAGTGTCTATGTCCTTGGTAATTGCATAACTTTTATGCCAGCTCTGGACTATTTATCTCTAGACTTCTTTCAAGTGAAAGAGAAACACATTTCCAACTTGTTTAAGCCACTGTAAATTCTGCATATATATCTGTGTATATATGTGTATTTAGCTCTATATAGTCCAGTCATATCTTAAGTGACAAATCTGGTATCTAGCAGATTTGAAACCCACCTAATATTTAAAAAATTATTTATATTAAAAACTAATACATTTAAATGTTTACCTTGTCAAAATTTTGCCGTATGTCATTTATTTTACTCTTAGAAAGGTTTTAAGAACTTTTCTGGAAATTTATGTCAAAGTCTCATTTTGTTAGCACTCATTAGAAAAGTGCTAATTAGAAGGGAAAAAAATTAGGGAAAGAATTTTAAGACAACTATTAATATCCTTCTTCTCCCTCTAAGATGGTTTGCTTGATTTTCAATGAGCCGATATTTGCTGTGATCCAAAAGTATTCTGAGAATTTAGTCATTACTAAATATTCCACAGCAAGATACAAATTCTACTAATTGTCATATGTCAAATTTTCAATCTCCCTGCTTAGCAACAAGATCCTGGTTTATTTTTCTGTGCTTCATGCTGTAGATAATATTTTTTACAAAAATACCATGCCTTCATCTAATAGTATCTTCACAATAAAGTTGTCTGAGTTTTCTAACATTTTATCTAAAATGTTATTAACATCTGAAGGTATCTTGATTGATATTGAAAAATGCTACGTTAAGTTTTAGTGTTTTTAATATCTTATAGTACATCAAATAATATCCCAATCTGTGCCAGGCAAATACCATGGTTATAAGAATTTACAGTTGTATCTTAACATAGTTCCATAATTACACATTTATTTAACCAATTAAGCATGAAAGTGGCATTATTGTCAGAGATATGATATATGACCTGAACATAATTTGGTTAATGAGGAACAAGAAATGCCTGCTAAGTAGGGCAGGTATTCTGTTAGCAGAGACTGCTAATTGCCCTCTGACATATGTCAGATTGAATGGTTTTATGTAAAAAAAAAAAAAAAAAATGCTGAGTGGATAAATCATAATGAAAATAAACCTCTTCTTTTTATTTATAAAATGTTTGTAAAGATTAAGCTCTCAGAAGTGAAAAAAAAAGTTTTCTATAGACAGTAGCTGCAGACATGGTGCAAATTCTCTTGTGTACTCAGTCAATGATAAATAACTACTGCCATTGCAGGTTTTTGTCTGTTATGAACTTCTAGAGAAAAATCTTTACTCCCAATTTCTAATTATCCAGACTCCCAAATGGATCCACCCACAAAATCCTTTGTCTTAAGCTGAAGCCAAGTCTCAACTCATAAAATCCCTTTAACTCCCTCAACTCCTTCTCCTTTCTTATAGATAAGAAATACAATCAGCATTTTACCTGAAGATGTGAAAAATTTTGAAGGTAACATATTTCGAATGTCTGTAGCAAGATTTCAGTGAATTTCCTTATGGCTGGTTGACAAAGAATTAATGCAAATAAACATAAGTAAGTCCAGGGAATGTGGGGTGGATATTTGAAGGGGATTTCTGCTAGGAAATACAAAACACCAGGTAAAAAAGAGATTCTGAAATAGTGTATTTTTTTGATAAAAAATTGGAAAAATAATTCTAATGGCTCAGCTTGAGGTTATTGAGTTAATTCAGTATGATTTCTAGAGCCTAGATTTGTGGCTCTAACCCATATGCATTAAAGCAAATAGAAATGGTCTATCTGAAATATTATGAACTCTTTTGTTTTACAGAATCTTCCGTGTGTAATTTGTTAATAAGGCTGTTTTTCAAATATTATGTTAAAGAGGCAGCGTAGCATAGAGATTGCAGTATCACACTATTCTCACACCTACTAGATTTATCATATTGGTTAATTTTAAAAACTTCTCTGTAAATTGATTCATGTGATAATATTCTGTATATTATTACTGCTCCCATACATTTATCACACAAAAATAATACTTAAAATTTACATGTAGTAGTCCTATCTGCATCTCTATTCCATACCTCTTCTTTACCACCAGGCAAAGAGACAAAAAATGTTTTCTCTTAAACATAATATATATTCAATTTATTAAAAATATACAGTGGGATTGACAAGAATTGACACCATTTGTCAGCTTCACAATTAGTTTACTCACATGCAGTAAAATTATATTGACAAAATAATAGCAATATATTCCCTCAGTTTTCCAAGTTTACATATCCAAGTTTTGTTAAGTTGGTTAGTATACAGAAATAATTTTAAATTATTTGAAAAATTTTAAATGTAATTCAAATTTAAGTATATGTTAAATATTGAAATTTTTAGGTAGCTTTTTTATGTTTAATTATCTTTATAATTAATTATTTTCACTGGTAAAATTCACTAATCATAGTCCAATAATTTTCTTTTATGTCCCTTTACAAAAAGTGTAGTTAAATATAACTAAAAAAGTTCAAAAACAAATTTGTTGCTATTTTTTTTCATTTTATATAAGTTGGGAATATCAAAGATTTAATACTTTTTTATATAACACATAATTTAATTCTGTACTGGCATATGCAGTTATTATTGTGTACTAAAACTTCAAATCATTTATAATTAAATTATATTTTATGAAAAATGTAGTGTGCTCATCTGGTAAGTAATAAAGGCATCAAACTCTGATTTCTTAAATAAAAAAATCTTTCCAATGTTCTTTTTTCTTGTGACAAATTAAGAAATATGTGTTCTGAATTCTTTCCATTTGTTATTTCCCAACCATATTTTATTGAAAATCTATGACTCATATTTTGGCAACATTTCTAATTGAGATAAGTTGGATCTAATGTGTCCAAACACAAGTTCACAAGTCTTAAGTCTTATGTGATGTTCATAAAGAGCAGATGTTATGTGCATTTCTATTTTCAATCCGGCCACACACTAAATATTCATATTTATTTCTTATAATTTTTCAATTAGATCCTGCAACTCTACGAACTATGACACCCAACTCAAAGATGGTAGGTTCAGATCATTCCACCTTTTGTTTTTATGCCCAAGTTTTTCATTTGTCTAGAATTCTTTCTACACTTAGCCATATTAAATCACACTAACTTGAGATCTTTTGTCTCATTTCTCTTTTCTCATGGCTGTATACTTCATTCCCTAATATCCTATAGAAATTGGAGCCTACATCCATGAAATGCAGCAATAAATGATTTACATTGTGTAACTGTTTCTGTATTAGTTCCAGAAATGTTAAGTTTATCTCCCAAATCGTTTATGGTCTTTGGAGGGGAGGAAAGGCATATTATTCTTTTTCATTTTCCACAGACATAGTTAAAAAAAAAATGTGGCCAATCTTTCGTACTAAATATAGTGCTTGCCTGCTGCTCTGACTGTGAGTGCTCAGTGATTGAAAAACATTATCATTGTCATTATTGTTTCCTCTTCCTTGATCTTATTTCTTCAAGCCTGCATTTCTCAACATTACTTTTGAAATTGTATCATTTTACAAAAAAAGTATGTTGTTTGCCCTTCCTTCTCTTCTAAACTTTAAATGTTTATGTGTCCAGGGACTAATGCTCTAATCGTCTCTCTCTATACTTCCTCATTTATTCCTTCGTTCACTTACTTTCAAGAAATTCTTGATGGAAGTAGAGATTTGTATGATTATACAAAGATGGTAAACAGAGTATTCATTATTTTTTATTTATTTCTTATTTTTTAGGATGGTAGAAATGTAGAGATTTACGTGAGAAAAGGGTGTGACTAAATGTAAATGTAGATATTTCCATAAGATGAAGGAAGATGTAAAATCAATGGAGAAGCAATCAGATGGCTTCAATATTCTCAATGGAGCAAAGCCAGGTTGGCTGGGTGGTCGTCAAAGAGATAGGAAAGGTTTTGTGAGAACATTAAGAATTGTGAAGATTTTGCACTGCCAAGAAACAGGTATTTTACTTCAGACAAAAATAAAAAGTAACTGACAGCATTGGGGTCTTTGTTGAAGTTTTGAACTTAATAAATGCTTTGCATTAAGAAAGATCTTTATCTGAAAAAGAAATGATCTTTGTCCCTCAATAACTGAAGATCTAGTTTAGCAAATAAACACATAAAAGTGTCATAGATAGCACACTTTGCTAAGTCCAAAGAAACAAAAAATATGGCAGAGACTTTAAAGGACTAAAAGTTTACTTCCATCCAATAAAAATGTAGTCAGATTTCTTTGAGGCAGTGGCATTGTCTATCAGATATCTTGTGAAATAATAAACTCCGATAATTGGAAAAACTGGGACTAGTCAACTTCCATTTGACAATTAAGGGCTTTCAAAATCTTTTATACATGTGCCACACAAACTGTGCAGACATACAAAAATAAACTTGACAAAGTTCATATATTTGGTTTTTCTTTCTAGAATGTTATGGGGGTACAAATGTTTTGGTTACATAAATTGCTTTTGTACAGCTTGAGTCAAAGTTATAAATGTGCCCATCACCCAGATAGCCTGCACTGTACCCGTTAGGTGTGAATTTACCCATTTCCTCCTCCCTCCTCCCACCTGCTTGATTTCCCTTGAATTTTACTACCGATATGTGCACATGAGTGTTGACCTATTAGTTCCAATTTGGTAGTGAGTACATGTGGTGTTTGTTTTTCCATTCTTGTGATACTTCACTTAAATGGATGGAGCAGCACAATTCACAATCACAAAGATGTGGAAACAAACCGAAGTTCATATATTTGAAGAGTTTGAACTCTATGGGAAGACATACGGTATGAATGCAAGTGGCTATGATATTAACACAAACTTGAAAGTTACATGTCTTAAAATATATTTGAACATTCAAACATGGGAAAGAATCTGGTCCTGAATATATCACTACTCTGGTTCATAGATTGAATCTATGCTGCCAAAAGTCTAGTCATGGTGACTGTTTCCATGGTTTATCTCAGATTGTCTTTTCAGGCAATCATAAAAATTTCTTACTATTCTTCTTAAAGATCCAGAATTAGTAGAGAATGGTGTTTAGGGCTCACACTACAAGTGCCTTTAATATTTGTAAGCCTTTGACATGATTCTAAATAAGTATGAACCTCAGTTTTCTTTTGACAATGTAATTGCCTGGTGTCCTGTGATCCTGGATAACAGTGATGTTAAGAAATTCTATCATCCTTTTGTGAATACAGTTCACAACTGTATTCTTGGGGCACTAGGCCCCAAGAGATCAACCAAAATGGAGTCACTCATGGTAAATGCTACGTAACAAAACTAAACTTTGAAATAAGCAGATATACAGAACACTATTTTTCTCCTGAAAACAGTAGAATCCAGCAAACTAAGAAAATATCCTCTACTCCAACGCTTATGAATAAGTCACATGAAATAACCACTTTTCCCTATTGTTCTCTTTCTCTGTTCCCACCTTATAAAAACCACGGTTCTATTTTCTGTGGAATTTAAGACTGTGAACACAGTTGTGAATACAGTTTATTGAAAACATTACTTTTTTCGTATGACTTAGAGCTCAAGGATGCTCCATTTGTTTACCTATAACAAGACCATACACAGAGCCTCCAAATTACTATTGTTTGCCCCATAAATAATAGGCTGAATTGTTCCCATTGATCATTCAGAACAAAATATTTCCCTTCTTTATGCCTCTATGAGCAAGAGAACTGGGGAAAAAATGCCTTGTAGGTACCCATATGGTATACTTTTATTTGTGGGTGATTTTGCAGCCAGTCTTATACATGATCAAACTTACGCCTTGATGGATGGAAGATGAAGGGCCAAAGTGAGGTGAGAAATGTTAGTAGTACCTCTGTCTCTCCATAATTAGCCAAACTTTAACTACATTATAGGTTAAAGAAAATGTTGCCAGGAGGCTTCTATCCTTCTGGATGGTCATAATTTATTAAATCCCTTTTCTCATGGTTTTGGGTAAATTAGTCAATAATTAGAAATGTATCTCTCATTATAGGCTCCATAGCTGATTCTACTGCAAAGGCTTTGGTTTCACAACACACTCCTTTAAATTCTTTCGCTAAAGTTGTCATAGATAATAGCATTACTCTAGATTACTTAATGGGTGAACAGAGAAAAATCTATGTAGTTTCTGACAATTCTTATTTTACATGGATGAATATTTGGGTATTATAGAGACTCCAGTGCAGGAAATTAGCAAACAGGCTGCTTGGTTAAAAGGAGTAGACTCTTCATCTGGTTTGCTCTTGATCTATTTGATTTTAGTTGGTTTGGTTCATGGGGACGGGGACCTTGTCTAAGGAGCATAATCCAAACTCTTGGTATTAATTTCCTAATAGTCATTGTAGTATCCCTCATGTGTTGTATTCTCTCAAAAGTTTTAAATGTTTGCATGTGGGCATCTGTAGAGTATCAGATGGTCTATCTTCGACTGGAACAACGAAAACTCAAAGAAATGTGTAATCATGAGCACACTATAATTTACGAATGACGTGGTAAGACTAGAAACTGAAACTGATTATAACTAGGAGTAGCCCTACAGCCCTAAGTTTTGTTCACATGCTCACGTAGGTCAGAACCTGATCAAAAAGGAGGTATTGTTAAACAAAATTTTGAGAGGCCCTTGTTCTGGAATGAGTTCCTGCACTAGGCCCCAAGAGATCAAACCAAAATGGAGCCATTCATGGTAAATGCTATGTAACAAAACTAAAATTTGAAACAAGCAGATATACAGACACATTATTTTTCTCCTGAAAACAGTAGAATCCAGCAAACTAAGAAAATATCTCTAACGCTCTCTGCTCTAACGCTTATGAATAAGTAACATGAAATAACCACTTTTTGCCTATTGTTCTCTTTCTCTGTTCCCACCTTATAAAAACCAAGGTTCTATTTCCTGTGGAATTTGAGACCAAATAAGTCTACTTATAGTGGTGGCAGAGAAATGTTAATATCTGAAGTTTTAATCAACCTCTCTGAGAGGTTGACCGAAAGTGGAGAAAATGTTATATTAAGTTTAGCCTAAAGCTGCCTCTTTACATATTTTAAGTTAGGCCTAAAGCTTTCTTTGTACATAGTTAACTGTAACCTAACTAGTTGTGTAAACAGATTGTAAACTACTCTTGTACCATTCACAGAGTTTTTATTCAACACAAGAGGCCAACTGCTCAAACTGTGTTCAAATAAGGCAAACACTAAGTTTTAACAAATCCAGCTGTTTCTGTATCTCACTCCCATTTTTTGTATGTCACTTTCCTATTTCTGTTCATGAGCATGATCCAACCATGTGGCAGCCTCAGAGTCACTCTGAACCTATGGGCTGCCCAATTTATGAATGCTTCTTTGCTCAATTAAACTCTGTTACATATAATTTGTCTAAAGTTTTTCTTTTAACAATAGTTTCGTACAATAAATTTTCTTTTGCAGACTTTTATCTTAACAATGTGAAAGGATGTCTTCGAAGCAGATGGGCACACAAAGAACATGGTATTATACTTTGCTGAATATTTCATTTGTCAGTCTCACTCCAGCTAGTCTTTAGTTTATGTTGTTGATATAGCTATATTTTCCCCATTATCTGATCCTATTTTGGGAGTGCAGTATATCTGAGTAAAAAAAGCTGTATTCTGTGCAAAAAGAAAAAAAATGAAAAAATATGGCAGGGATATTAATCATAAGAATAAATTCCAATTTATTCAATTTTTATTTTAAATTACGTATCAAATGCCAGAAATATAGAGACAGGAAGTATACATCAAGATAATCAGTTTTCATGTGAAAGGCTTAAATACATACTCTTTCATACAGTGCCTGGAAGAGCCAAAGGACAATAAAATAAATATTTTTAAAGTGTGGCATCAGCTCTTAAAACAGACAGTGCTGACATTTTGAGGTGTGAAAGGAAGATTAATTTTGGATAGAAAGACAGAGGATGCTAAGAATTTGAATGCTTTTTTGGCAGATTAAAAAAAATGTCTTTACTGTTTCCTGTTGCTCTTCTCTATTTGCAACATTATCCACACACTTACTAGTTCCCTCAAGGAAAGCAGAGAAATGAAAAAAACAACCTTTGAATGTGAGTGGCTGAAGTACTAGGAGGCCATTTTTTAAAGGAAGTATTCTGAAAAAGATAATTTTCAAAGGAACTACCAAAATGAAATAATCAGGGAGAAATTACCTTACATTATTTGTTGAAAAGTTGCTTTCAGATTGCTTTGTCTCACTTTACTCTGTTCTTACAACTTTAATTTTTTCATTTCCTTGCAAAATATTGTGCTAGGCTACTGGTTTCGGCACTTAAAACTCTAATAGTGGTGGAGTGAACACGACAATGATTCAGACAGGAGGGGGCCCCGGTGGGGATGGATAGAGGATTTTTTATTCCCACTTATTTTCTCCAGTGGACAAATATATTAACCCTGAAAGTACTATCATTTTAGTAACATTTTCAAATTAACCAAATGTCTTTAGAAATATCTGTTATGGCACACACACACACACACTGCTAAAGAAAGGCACTAGTTTACAATCAGCACACTTTGTATAAAAACTAAGAAACGATTCCCAATGCATAGTATTTACCCTGGGGACAGTGAAAGTATAGTTAGTAACAGCTTCTGTTTTTATTTTGTTTCCAAATATTCATTCATTAATCTTCTGGCAATATCATCTATACTTTTTGTTTGGGCAACAACCTTCCTCAGTTCTAGGTCCATGTGTTTTAGGATGGACTGACCTCATACTTGTGGTTTGAAATGATGACTCAAGATCCAGGCCAGCTCAATCTGTGTTCCATAGTCCTACCCAGTTACTGCAAAGATGGAAAAATGATCCTAGTTGGTCCAAAAAGACAACCCAGGATATTAACTAGAACACTTTGAATTCTGGATTTGGTAAGCTAATTGGAGGTGATTCTAAGCCATTGCCAACCAGTGTGGCACAAAATTTTGAAAGAATGCTTGAGAATCAATTCAATTTAAAGAAAACAGAAATGTGTGTGTGATAGAGACAGAGACAGAGACAGAGACAGAGACAGAGACTTAGTCTTGATGAAATGATTTAGCAGCCAGATCCAACAAGATATGAAATCCATTCCTAGAGCTTTCACTAACATAAATGAAAAAATATTTTTTAAAATTTGATTATATGGATATGAAGAAGAATTCTGTCTCTTGCGAAGGAAGTATTCTGGTTCACATAAAGAGAGTTTCTCAGATGACTAAGCCAGGAACTCCTCCAAGAACTTGTTAGTAACCCCAGTTTTTACGAACCCAATTCATTTGTCTTCTATCATTTTAAACTTTTCCCATTTGTATAATGATGTGATAGCTTCTTTCCTTCATTGTAGAATAGTGGAGACTTTCTGGGGATTCCACTATAACATATTTTACTTGGATTGGAAAGGGATACATTTGATTCTGCTTCTCTGTACAACTTAAATAGTATAAGATATTTTATTTTTCTTATACTTGTATCACATATTTTTCAGTTTTAAATTAACCTTCCTTTTCTGCAGAAAACTCCATATAAATAAGTTTCCATTTTAAAATCAAATCAATGATATAAATTATAAATACTTTCATTGTGGAGAAAATCCAGTTATAAGAAAGTGAAACTAAGCTTTCAGTGTCTTTTGAGATTGTGGAAAATTCATTACTTTGGTAAAACTTTAATTTAAGAAATGTTCTATCATTAAAAGCAATATTTCTTGTAGTTGTGACTGTTCTCTTTTTTCCTCAGGTGTTTTCATACAGACATTCAAATTCAAAATATGTTTGGTCCCATGCTTAAAGAAACACAATATCATGAAAAACTAATAGAACACATTTTCAATTCTAAGAAGAATATCTTTCTGTTGTTTTTTGTTTTATTTTGTTCTATATATATATGTGTGTGTGTTTGTGGAGAGAGAGAGAGAGAGAGAGAGACAGAGAGACAGAGAGACAGAGAGAGAGAGAGAGAGATTTATTATGAAGCATTGGCTTATGTGAGTATGTAGATTAAGAAGTTCCATGATTTGCTATCTGCAAGCTGGAGGCCCAGCATAAAACTCCAGTCCAAACCAAAATGCTGAGACCCAGGGGTGTCAATGGCATAATTTCCATTTCAAGCTCGAAGGCCCAAGAACCAGAGCTCTAATGTCCAAGGCAGAAGAAGATGGACTGCTCAGCTCAAGCAGAGAGACCTAATTCACTCTTACTCTGCTTGTTTGTACTATTTGACCCCTCATGATTGGATGATGTCCACCTATATTGTAAGGGTGATGTTCTTTACACAGGCTACCAATTTAAATTCTAACCTCTTCTAGAGATATCTTCGCAGATGCATCCATAAACAATCTTTGACCAGCTATCTGGACATTCTTTAGCTCAGTTAAGTTGACACATAAAAATTAACCATTACAGCCTCTTTCTAAGACAAAGAAAAAAAATGTGTGTTTGCTCTTTCTAGAAAAGGAAAAGAATATATATGATTTTTGGTTGTATTTTGTAATTTATTTTGCTTCTACCTTTTTACAAGCCACTATGGTAAAATGATGTTAAATAGGTCCTTGCTTTAAAAATTATTGTGTATGTCATCACTGTGGTCTAGAAGCATCGACATAATGGCCAGTTTTGCTTTGAGAGCCTGCATGCCCTGGTGTTGGTGTCTGAGCTATTTAAAAGCAAGGTCATGGCAGTAGATGGAAGGAAACGGGCTCTTTTCCAGGGAGTGAACCTGAGGCTCAGATGAGCTTCGGAAAAAGGAGCTCCTTTCGCAGAAGAAGGAGAACGTGGTCCAGAGACATCAGAAGAAAGGACGCAATTTTCTAAAACAGTGAATACCTCCCATTAAAAAAAAAAAAAAGAAAGAAAGAAAAAGCAAGGTCATTGATTATGACTTCTATTGCAGCATTGGGGGTGGGGTGATTATGACTTCTATTGCAGCATAAGTGGTGACAAAAGTGGATGTACAGCAAGCTGTGATCAAGGACATATAAATGAAGGAAATGGGGCAATAGCTGAGCTCCTATGGTGCTTTGGAATAAGACCTACTGGAGGTGTCACTTAATTCACTGGAGATGCAGGTGAACACCAGGTATATTGACAACCTTACCATGAGTGCTGGACTGACCACAAATGAAACAGTGAATGACAGATTGGTGGAATCTGAGATGCATGAGAAGCTGCTCTCAGCAGAGGAGGCTATGATGAGTTATAGGGTCTCCTACAATTGGCAGAAAGTCTTTCCATTCCAGGTTCTGAAAAAGGGTCCCAACTCCAGAGAACATGGCTTAGAACTACTGGATACACAGTATCATGGATCCGCCGAAAGAGCTATTCTCTGCTCCTAAAAACTGTATGTGCCAGGTGCTACCTGGATGAAGAGACAAGAAGTATTCTATCAGTGCTAAGACAATACCAATGTGTATTATGATACAAGATTGAGTAGGTCATGCACAGCTAGTTTCAGCAATGGTTCTGTCATGATAAACAGACAAGATGACTGGACTGATTCTTCTGCTAGTCTCAGAGAACATCTGGGCCCAAAAATAGGAACTCTATACCAACATCTAATTGTGTGAGTCTTTCAAGAAGACCCCAGTTAAGGTATGCATTGGAAACTTCAATGGTAGAAGTGTGACAGTGTTGGAATATAACACTGTGTACTTCATGTGGGAGTAGCGTGGGGAGCTGTCCTGGCAGGACCAGATGAACAAGGTCACCATGGAGAAGATCAAGACATCTTTTGTCAACATCATCTCTTTGGTGATACTTTCTTTCAGTGGCCTCTGTACCCCCATCCCAGGAATCAGATCCTTAACGCCAATGAACTCAGCAGAACAGAGTTTAAGCAGCTCAGTGATGGCAGGGTGTTAATAAAAAGCATCTTAGAAATGGGCACCATTAAGATAATTCTCAAAGGCAGGAGCTGTGTTGCTGACATCTTCCGTAGACTCCAAAGAGAAGGTGACCAGATATGAGTTTATGAAACAGGGCCAAGCAACGTCATTCACTTGCTCAAGACCCAGGCAGCCCCTGGCATGCTGGAGGACTCTGTATGGAACCAGGGCATATACATCAATCAGAACATGAAGTCTGGCTGGGTTTGTGGGGTCAGAGCTTCATGAGAGGCTGCTGTCTTCTCAGAAATCCAACAATGGCTACAGGAACCCCTGCTTGACCAGTATCATGTCCTCATTTTAGGACATGAAGGAAGGCCTGATCTTCAGGGAACATGACATTGCTGGCTGGAGGTTAAAGGTAACACCATTGGCTCCATGCACCTGTACCACATAGCCGTGGAAATGGCCTACCAGTGTGTCTTATTCCATGAGGAGATAGACAGATCTTTCAGGACTGGTCCAACACCACCAGATCCTTCTTCAACCCCAATGTACAGGACCTGGACAGAATCTATCCAACAGACAGCCTTTGCACATTTATAGGAAGATGCTGAGACAGCTTCTATATTCAATAGGAAAAAAACAGCAGAGAAATCCAAGATGTTGGAGATGATCCACGTATATATCAAGAAGACATGGACGATGTTTAATGATATATGATTGACATCCTTGGCCATAGCCTTAGCAATACCATCATTCCGCTATGCAAGATGTTGCAGTAGAATCTGATCCTGGAGGACCAGAGGGCAGGACTTACAAAGGATTTCCATGTCTGTCAGGTGAACAAAGAATTTATGATCATCATCATAACTGAGATGATTGAAAAGGCAGAGTTTATTTGCTAGCAAAATCTACCCTCTTATTACTATGTGCACCATTGCCTCACTGCCAGTGAACTCCACAAAGCCTGTATTAGTTCCCTTGATACCTATAACCTTCTCTGGTAGAATACAAAGACCTCCACTAGGTTCTGAAGGTGCAGTCTGCCTGATGCTATGTCTATGGCATAAGCTGTATGTGGCATCTACCGGCCCAATTTCAGGCAAGCATTGACCATCCAGGTCCTCAGGAAGGAGCCCATGGACTTGATGTGTCCTACTTGCTGCTTAGGCTTCAAGAGAACATGACTGATCTTGGACTAGATTATACAGAAGCCCTAGTGGACTCTGAGATGCACAGATGTATGTGCTCAACTGAGCAGGTTGTCATTTGCAATCCTGACCTGACCCCTACACTGAGCACATCATCTTGGCCTTATAGGCCACAAAAAAAGTGAAAGCTTTGCTTTTGTTTTTTTCAGGAGGAGTGTGGGACAATATGCATTTTAACTGCTAGATTCATTTTTTCAGTGTTCCACACTTACAATAAGGATGAAATCTGGCTGTCACCCAAGGATGACAACCAGATTGAGGCAAATGCTGGTTGTTATTTGCTATGAAGTAAAAATTAATATATTGTGCTCCAGAAACTTCATTTATGCATTCAAAATAATATTAATAAAGGTATATATTTTAAAAACTAAACAGCATACTAGCCATTTTTGATTATTGAGATCAATTTAATGTCTTAATAATTCAGTTGTTCTCTATAAAATTGAGGCTGCTTAGCAACACCTGTGAATGCTCATGTAATATTTTAAATATGCAAGTAGTTTTGACTTTCAAAGTGCTTTCTTACTTATTGTTTATCTGATTCTCTCTCACACAGACAGACAGAAACACAGACAGACAGAAACACACACACACACACACACACCTAAATATAACTAGATGGGTAGTTTTGTCCTCATACTAAGATAAGGCTTATTGAACAACTAATGAAAAGGAATTGTGGACAAGGACCCAAGTGAATACACTCAGTTCAAAAAAAGCTATCTCTTTTCCTATAAAGATCATTACTTAACTTTGACTATTAAGACCAATAAAGTAAAATGGTCAAGGAAGCAGATTTTGATGTCACCAAAATCCCTTTCCTCTTCCCATGTCTGCTTCCCACTGCTGGTCATTCAGTACTCCAACTGTCGCCTGCTATCTTTATGGAAAAAATAAAGCCCCAGCATTGAAGGTGAAAAAAATCACTTAATTGTATCAATAGTTAGGGCTTAGTGTGTCACCTCGAGGATAAGTATTAGCCCTGGAAAAAATGTAATACATATATAGTGTAAAATGGAGGAGGATGTTTTACAGATAATAGGTACTTTTTAATTTCCGTAAATCATTTAACAGAGTTGGTGGATTGCTGCATGTACATAGAAGCTGTTTTCAAAGAAAAAATATTTTTCCCCTACTCCTTGTACCCTGCTCTTTCCCCATGCCTCCCCTATTCTCACTTCTCCCCATTCTCTCTATTGCCCTTGTCATGTGTCTATACTAACTATTGTGATTTTAATGAAGCAAGTATTTATTGATTGCCTTTTTTTTATAGTAGCACTATGATAAATACATTTAGTAATATGACGAGGAAAATACACTTGGTCCTTTTCTTCATACAACTTACATTCCACTGTAGTTATCTATTGAACAAACAACTATGCAAATAAATATATAATTCCATAGAGATAAAGAGCTATACTAGAAACAAAAGAATCAGCGGATTCTTTCCTGAGGATGTTAACTAAGAGTTAAATAGGCAAATAAGTAATAGAGGTAGGTGGTTATTATAGTGTTTTTAGGAGTGGAAAAACAGGCAACCAGATATTAAAGCTAAAATGTTAAGAGACTTGATTGATTTTGGATTGCTAATGTTTGAAAGGTGTTAAATAATACTATAAGTAATAAATAAACTGATTTAATTAAATATAATAAAATATTTCCT
>CAUYRT010074323.1:0-45510 GCA_963574885.1 Lepilemur ruficaudatus | reverse complement strand
AGAGACCCCATCTCTACTAAAAATAGAAAGAAATTAGTTGGCCAACTAAAAATATACAGAAAAAATTAGCCAGGCATGGTGGCACATGCCTGTAGTCCCAGCTACTCGGGAGGCTGAGGCAGGAGGATCGCTTGAGCCCAGCAGTTTGAGGTTGCTGTGAGCTAGGCTGACGCTACGGCACTCTAGCCCAGGCAACAGAGTGAGACTCTGTCTCCAAAAAAAAAAAAAAAAAAAAAAATAAAAAATTAAAAAAAATAAAATAAAATGTTTGTTATCTGGTACTTTCCAGAAGAAGTTTGCCGACCCCTTGTCTATCCCGTCATCAGCTCCTCCACGTGCATCTCAAAAGATTCCAGGCCATGCTCGATCTGGCTGCCGTGTTCTTCTTCACCTCCCTGGCCTCTTTTGCCATTCCTCAAACACATCGCAGGCTCTTCTTCCGCAGGCCTTTCATGCTTGCTGCACCCTTTGCTTGGAATGTCTTTAAAGGCTGGTTCTCATCCTTCAGGTCTCACCTCAAATATTGCTATCCAAAGTATTGCCCCAGCCCCTACTTATTCTCTACCCCAAAATCATGCTCTTTATTTCCTTCAGAGTTATCTCATCTTTCACTCAGTCATTGCCTTTTCCACCACACTGGAAGCTCCACAAGACCAGGCACCTTGCTGTTTTGTTCATCAGTGATTGGGTAGATGCTCAATGATTTTTTTTTTTTTGATTAAAAGAAGGGGGCAGAAAGCTAGTAGATTCTGAAGTTCTAAGGCTGTGGCCTCTGAGCCTTCCAATCTGACTACTCTCTGGCCATGTTCTCAGTGCTTTTTAGCTTTACCAGAACCCAGCTATTAAGCATGAAAAGATGATCATTTCCACGCTCTTCTGATTCTGAGATGGTTGGATATTTCTAAGTGTAGGTATGCCCCTTGTTCACCAGCTTAGGGTTGCAAACACCTCACCCTTGGGTTTGTTCTCCAAAGTACAGCAAGTTGGAGTTAATACTTCCCTAATCAATAAGGACCCTCACTAGTCTTTCCCTGGGGTCCTCCTCCCCGATACGAATCCAGGGCATGCCTTAGGCATGCTAGCTGGAGTCTTACCATCAGTCCTGGTTGTTCTTTCTGCTTGCTGATGGAATAGCTTCTCAGACTTGCACCTCAAGGCTAGACCTTTGTTACAGTGTTATAGCAAGTATTACAGCGGGTGGTTTCAAAGACAAACAGAGCGGCACATGGAGAGTCAGAGAATCAAAGTTTATTTGCTAGTGGGCTCACAGGGGTCTCACCACCAAATTCTGAGCCCCGTCTACCCAATTTTTTCCACTTTTATTAAATTGGGGTGGTCCAAGGGGTGGGGTATCAGGTGGCTAATGCCTGCTAGGTAATAGGTTAGTTGATGTGTCAGGTAATAGGTTAGTATTATGTTGATGCACCAGGTAATAATAGAGTAGTTGATGCACCAGGTAATAGGTTTAGTGTTATGCTGATGCACCAGGTAATAGGTTAGTATTATGCTGATGCAGGTCTTCATGAGGTGTGGGGATCTCAGATAGCTGATGTGCCAAGTAATAGATGGGGATTTTCCTTATCAACAGGTGTGGTGTGAGGACCAACAGGCAGCATTGGTATCACCTGGGAGCTTGCTAGAACTACAGTATCTTGCGATCACATCCTAGACATACTGAATCAGAACTTGCTATTTAACAAGATCCCCACGTGAATCTTAAGACACATGCAAGCCTAGATGATCTGGAAGGTGGTTCCAACTAGTTGTGGTTGCTGCCACCATCATCTCTAAGGATCCTCCAGAGATCTCTGCCCCAGGCAGCACAGCTGGCTCCTGATGGTGCCTGCTGCATCACTGTTCCTCTCATCTGGGACATGGTCATGCCTCCCGCTCATCCAAGTCATCCCATGGGTGGGATGTAGCTCAGTGGAGTCCAAATGCTAACCTTCAGATAAACCTATTTGTTTGGAGACATTAGAATATCCTAGAACCTTACTGAGATGTTCCTCTGCCCCTCTCTTGCTCTGCCACTTCTGTGGCCTGATATGGCTTATCCTCTATCAGTGGAACAGCTCCAGGCAGCTCCCTGTCCCAGAGTCCTGTTCAAACCAAATCCTGGATGCAGAGAGAGAAGAAAATTTTTCCCTGACTTCAGTCTTAGAACTGCTTGTCCAAGCCCTAATTTCCTGACCCAGTATTGACCCTTCTCCAGGATGATTGACAGTGGGAATATCCATTCCCTTCAGGGGAAACCCTACTCCGACCCACAGGGGTGTGGTCTGACACATGATCGCTTGACATAAGCGCATTCCCCAAAGTCTAGGTTATTTGGTCTTAAATAACAGTGCATGTGGGACATCAGCAGCCTTGGCAACTGTCTGTTTTTTTTCTGAGACAGGGTCTCACTCTGTTACCTGGGCTAGGGTGCGGTAGCCATCATCATAGCTTGCTGCAGCCTCAAACTCCAGGGCTCAAGCGATCCTCCTGCCTCAGCCTCCCAAGTAGCTGGGACTGTGGACACGCACCACCACAGCCTGTTTATTTTTCTATTTTTTTGTAGAGACAGGGTCTTGCTCTTGCTCAGACTTGTCTCAAACTCCTGAGCTCAAGCAATCCTTTTGCCTGGGCCTCCCAGAGTGCTAGGATTACAGGCATGAGCCACCATGCCCGGTCTGTTGTCAGAGTTTTAATAGACAGCTTAGACTCTCTGTATCTTCACACTGTGTGGCTTTACTTGCTTTCAGAAATGTTACTACACTGTTAATCTCTTTGATGAGCCACGTGTAAGAGGCTAATTAACTACATTTTGTTTTTAGCTGTCGGATAGCATAGTGAAAAAAGGATTTTTTGTCTTTAACATGATTGAGGAAGAAAAATTAAAAATATGGTTAGTTCCTTTTTCACAGACAAAGATTAAAAGACTGTCAAGTTTCCAAAGATACTTAACGGGAACAAATCACTCCTATAGTTATTCTATCTTATAACTCAATTCCAAGAACATTGGTTTTTGATCCTTTTTAAATGCAGATACATAAATCTTTTTTTAGAAAAATAACAAGGCTTGAGATGTGTGTATAACCAATAAAAGAGAAGAAATAAATAATGTGAAACATTTTGAATTTTTATGAGTTGTATGTTTTTTCTTTCCTGATGATTTTGTTTGTTCCTTAACAACGGGGAGTCAAAGAAATGATGACAATGTCAAAAGCATGATTAGAATTTTCCATTCAATGAGCTATTTTGAGTGCCTGTTTTGTGCCTAGTAGTTTTGGTTTGAAAGGCAAGACTGATAATAAAAGACTTTGGCTGGGCAGCTTTTTCTTCCACTGATACTATCTTTAAATAACATTCTTTAAAGAATGGGTAACTTATTATAAGGAAGTAACCGGTTTTCTTTAGAAATTTATAATAAATGCTATTGACTATTCAACTGCACATACATTTATTCAGTCCTTGTTTACATGTCAGGAACAGTACTGGGCACAAATATAATAATATTGTTTACCAAGCCACTGACTCACACATTCACTCATTCACCATGTTAAGTGATCAAGATTTAGCAATTACCAAAGCAGGTATGGTCTCTGCTGTCATGCAATGTATACTCTACTGGTAAGACAGATACTAAACAATGCACGGAATATGATTATTTCATTACAATTGAGATAGGCTCCACAAGAAAGAAGAACTGGTACATATAAGAACAAAGTGTAGGAGGACTTGGGACTATCTGGTAGGAGAGAGTTGATGGTCAGAATAATTAGCCAGGTTTGCTGAATACTAATGTGTTTTTCTTCCTTAGGGCAATAGTTTTCAACAAAAACTTCTAATATTTAATGAGGGCTTACGATACACTAAGTACTGCTCTATAAGAAACTTTTTACATACTTTACCCCATTTTGTAGATTACTCACTAGAACAAGATTGTGGCACATAGTTCAGTTGATCATTCTGGGATTCTAATAATAAGAACTAGGACATACTGAGCTCTACTATATGCCAGGCACTCTTCCACATGCATCCCTACATGAACCTGTGCCAGAGTATGTATTACTTAGAGACAAAGATTGAATAAGTAAACTGCCAAGATCACACAGCTGGTAGCTGGCAAAGCCAGCAATTGAAAGTAGGTCTGTTTGGTTCTAAATCCAATTCTCTCTCCACCATGTTCATTACAACATGCATCCAAGTCAAGGGAATACTTGACCTGTTTCCTCCCCTTCAATACGGGCCCCATTACTGTAGACATATTGATGTAATCCCCCAAACTTGGCAATTCATTAAAAAACATAATCATCTAAACTGGTAGTTTGTTTTCAGCAGAAACAAGTATATATTATTCAAAGCTAGATTTTATTTATAAACTTTTCAATAAGTTGTATAGATACAGTGTGAAAACTTGTGTATGATTACATAGGTGAGGAAATTCATTAACAAGGACCCTCATGAATCATATTGTTTCTTCTAAAAAATTCTCTTAAATCTAATAATTCCAACCCATATTAGCATAATAATGGCAGACTTGTTTTCATTTGATAAACATTTATTGCTCACCCATTCATCTATCCATTAATTCCACAAACATGTGTTGAATGCTTATTCTGTGCCAGGCACTCTGCCAAGTGCGATGGAGGTTACCAAGTTAAATTAGACACAGCACAGAATCCATCCATAAGAAGCTTATGGGGGCATGGGGGAGATGAGGTATACACAGACTATATAACATGGGAGAAAGTTACATGATTTTTTTGGAAAAAAAGATGAGTGAGGCATAAATTCAACAAAGGAAAAATATAATGACTAGAACACAATGAGGAGAACAGATAAAACTGTGGAAGTTCAGAGGACTGAGAAATTGCTACCAGATGAGAGGATGAGAGAAGGCAGCTGGCGTTGATTTTTGATAGTGGTGTTTTTGGTAGATAAGACAAAACTACATGAAAAGGAAGTTTTTTAAATTTTTAAATTCATACTTATAATAAGTCTACTTATCCTAAGAATAGAATTTTGGTACTACAACAAATGTATTAAAATTTCCTTAAGAAAAAAAGCTATGTTGAAACTGTAGAGACATTTATAAAAAATTGCTACATAGGAAATTATAAATATTAAATCATTCCACTCCATCATGTCTAGGTTAATTTACAATTGACTGCTAAAAATAGACTACTACCCTTTTAAATTTTATATTTTAATACATATATCAAATATTGATATTTTAATGATTTCTAGCATTAATAATAACTACTATTAACTAATTAAAACAATCTGTGCACACAGAATGAGGAGAAAAGTAGGAAAAATTATGTGGCGATGAGAGGGTATTTGTTAAACGATATAAAAATCCATTTTATTCAGAAACATAAAATAGTAAAACCTTGAGGTTTTTATTTCTGTCCTTCTCTTTATCAGTTGCTTTTCAGATTTGCTCATGTTCATTGGTCAAAGAATTCTTATTTTTAAATTGCTGACTCAACTTAGCAGCCTGAGTTGCTTTCATTATCATTAGAAACGTGTCTTTGTAATAAAGATGGGTTGACTATTTTGTGATTGATGGATGAAGCAAAATGGAATCCTTCAACCCTAAAGATGAAGGCGTCAGGCACCCTGGAAATTGGATACAGCTTAATAGCCCAGGAGAACAATTTTCAGAATAGAATCCTGATCTCTTCCCCATGGATAGATCAGCTTTACTCAACTAAAAGTGGTGGAAATATATTGGAGCTAGCAAATGTATAGTTAGAAATTCACAGATTGAAACAATCTTCCTGAATTGCGGTTGGAAAGTAGATGTTTTGAAAATAAGATCTCAGATAGTGTTAAAAAGGCTTTAGGAGGAAAGATTTATTCAGTTTTGCAGTCTGTCCTTGGAGTACCATATTTAGCTGCTCTGAGACAATGGTTGAGAACATATTGTAATGGTTCCAACTATAAAGGAGACTTTAAAAATGTGTTTCCCTGATCCCCAGCACGTCAAAGTGGAGAGAGAAATGTGTGGGAGAAGCTGAGATCTATGGAGGCTATCCTGGGAGAACCGTATAGTGAATTGGTCTCAATTTATTAAATCAATGCACTGAATAATAATAATTTATTGAGCACATCCCATGTGCTAGGCATGTTCCTACAGTATATGTTTTCCATTGATTATTTTACTTATTCCTACAACCTATCATAGACGTACTGTTTATCTCCCTATTATGCAGAAGAGGAACCTGAAGAGCAGATTAAGTAACTTGCCAGTTAGCGACAGCGATTCTATTCTAATCCAAGCACTCAGACTCCAGAGCTACTGTTCCAAGTGCTGTAATAAATAATTATTGGCAAGCATGTAAAAGAATAAACTTAAAAATAGGCAAAGGTCTTTGGCAGAAAGGTCAAAAGTCATTATCATGCAGTTACATTACTCTTCCTCCTTGTTTGACCTTTATTGTCAGCTAACTCTGATGCATACATTTGGGACATGTATTCATTTATTTCAACACTTTCCTCCCCCACCCCCCAGCAATATGTGTTTGTGCCTTGGTGTATGGTATTTAAATTTGACCAAAAACTTTCCATATGCTTTTGAATTCCTAATAGTTTTGGTTTGTTCTACCACACACTCTTTAGCATCAATGCATACTCAAGAAAGAGTTTCAAACTCAGTGTGGAGCCACTCCCTCTCATTTGCCTTACTTTTACTTTTTAAGTCTAGTAAATGCAGAATGGTGAAATTAGAAGGGGTATTTAGTAGTTATCTGAGTATGCTCAGGTTTCTGTAACAAAATGCCATAGCCCGGGTGGCTTATGAACAACAGAAATTTTTTTTATATAGTTCTGGAGGCTGGGAGGTCCAAGATCAAAGTGCTGGCAGATATGGTGTCTGGTGAAGGCCAAGGCCTGATTTTTGGTTCATAGATGGCACCTTTTTGCTGTGTCCTCATATGCTGGAAAGAATGAATGAGCTCCTTGGACCTATTTTATAAGAGCATTAATTTCGTTTTATAAGTGCAAAGCCTTCATGACCTAATCACCTCCCAAAAGGTCCCACCTCCTAATTCCATCACATTAGGGAGTAGGTTTCAACATTTGATTTTTGGGGGGACACAAACATTCAGACCATAGCAGTTGTCAAACTGAGTAGGTATAATATCAATGCTTTGTACAGTGAAGGTACATTCAGCATGCAGGAATCATTGTACTCTGTTTCCTCTCTTTGTCTAAATTGCTGAAATCATTTAAACCCTTGGGAAAGTATGTGCAAACTATGAGAATGCTGTTGATTAACTACATTAGTAAGTAAATAAGGTACTTATTTCAAATCTAACCTAATGAGTTATTTAATAGATAATACATCATTTATTACATAATTGTCATATGCCTAGCATTGTACTAGGCCCTATGAAGGGGTACTGATAGTTATATAAAACATTCCTATAAACTAAATGGGAAAGCATTGCTCATAAACTGTTTTGATGATTTTGTTTTATACAGTCTAACTTAATAAAGCTCACATTTTAATAAATTCAAAAAACTTAAATGTTATCAAAGGAAAACATATAATATTTTCAAAATTTTCATTGAAAGAAATATTTTCCTAAAAATCTGAGTTTAACATTTTTTAAAAAAGCAGCTATCAAGACTTTTACTAGTATCATCAATTAGCTAGTTTAATAAAAATCAAAAATACAAAAAAAAAAGACTTTTACTAGTATCTTTATCACATTGTTGTGTATAACTTACAAGTACCCTCTCTTTGTGGTTTACCGAGTTATGTTTTTAGGTTGTGAACTTGTTGGCAAGAGCAGTAGCAAATTAAATTTTCTGATTTGTACCCCATCATTTTGAGAATAAACCAACAATTATTTAGCTCTCTCAGTTAAAATCTGCAGTCTTCCTGCTCCCTTGCAGGGAGAGCTCTTCCGTGCGCCATTTTGTGCATCTCCCCTTTGAAAACAAAGTGGTGTGTCTAGAGATGATGGGAACCGCAAGACACTAAGCCTCAGGAGCACAGATGGAAATGTAAACAGGAAACCAGTGGGGAGTTAATTGTGTGGCATCTGGCACTAGGGTCTAGCAGAGGCAAACAAGCCATCTTACCACTGTCTTTTGACAAGATAGGGTTGCCCCCTGAAGATAAAGGTGGAAAATGGAGCCCCTCATTTTTCTGCCCTCTGCAAATGATTCATTGTTAGTAGCTACTAATAGCAGAAGGGACCTGAATTACCCACTGGATCTAGGACAGAAATAAAATGTAACATCCCCAGATGCCACAAAATTTGGGAATTTTTCCACTGTTACATAAAAATGGGGTTATATCCTGAATGTCATTTGGTTTTCTAGCTTTCTCTTTTTCTTTTTCTGCATTTGCTATCCCAGACTGTAGTCTTAATAGAAGACCACTACCACTAACTATCTCTTGTCCTGAGTTCCATCCTTAGTTCAGGTGGGGGTCATGTTGCCTGGAGTAGAGACTGATTTCTCCTAGGAGAAGGCTCAGAGAAACAGCATCAGCTGTTACAGTCTCATTTATCACAAAAACAAAGACTAAAGTAAAAAAATCTGCTGATGTGTTTAGGGGAGACAGAGACCAACTGTGGTTGGGAAATTGGAATCAGATTAGCCTTGATATCCTCGTTAACATACAGGAAAGTACAGATTTCTGGAAACAGGACTTGGGCACCCCCACGGGATTGTTTTAAGCCAAAATGTTTTCTGACAAGTGAGTATGACTGTCTTGAGACCCAGCATGTACTCGCAGGGAAGGGAAGCTGGGAATTGGGAGATGTGAAATTTGCTGGTTCAAACCATCAGCTCCATATATCAACCGTCATTCAAAATGAAAGAAGCTACTGACAAAGCAATCTTTCTTTGGTCCTAAAGTTTGATTGATTGGTTGATCAAGTTGGAAGCAAAAATTTGCTGCCAGTGGGAAAAAAGGCAAACCTGAGGTCCCAAATAAGGTTTTATTTAGGACCCTAAAGGGTACTAAACTACAGAACAAAATTTTTTTCCTACTTATTTTCCAACTAGTAGAAGAATACTTATTTAAGAACCATGAGATTTAGATTTTTAATCCCAGTTTTATTGTCTAATTATATGATTAAGAAAATGTAATATAATGTTCCTGGGCTTTCTTGTGTGGAAACTGAGTAGATTAGATTAAATAAATGTTGAGGTCTTCCCAGCTGTAAAACGTAATCACTCTAGGTTTTGCATCAGATTCGACTGTTAAAAAAAATACAGATTAGATTGATCCAGTGTAATAAATGGACTTCCCATTTATTACAGTGTGCCACTACTCCCAGATATCTGAAGCAACATCATTTGGGTAACAATGATTTTTTCCCCTAACAACTGGGTAAATAAATGTTTGTTGAGTAGGTGAAAAATAAATTCCTAACTTCAGCAACTTAATGGCTAAGTGCTTATGAATTGAAAACGAAAACAAGGGAAGATGAATAGCCCTTTGCCTCTGACTTTGGCATTTGTGACTTGCTAGGCTGGCAAACTGAGCACATCCTGAGTAAAAGTGTATCAAGAGTGACTGATTAATACCTTCTATGGCAAATGGCTTCCCCACAGTTAGAAGTTTGCAGTCAGCATCTATTGACACTTCATAATCCAAAAGGGCTTTGTCCATGATGAAGGCGTCTAGTTTCTCTGGATCATTCCTATATTTAAGATCAAGAGAAGAAAAGCGAAAATGATTCATTAATGGACAGGAAGTGCTAAGGCTGACAGCTGGCTTTTGTTTAGAGGACAGAAAGCTGGACACTAAGGGCAGGACAAGCTAGCTAGCTGCTGACTCAGCTTTGTTGGCATCTCACTGACCTCTAGGGTTCAGAGCAGGGGCAACTGACACCGTTATAAGAGACCATGATGTCTTTCCAATGGGTTTATCTACCAGTCCCTTTCATTACTTCCAAATCTAACAACAAAGCCAGAGCAACTCTGAATTGAATAGGAAGGTGCACAGAGAAGGTTCATTTCTCTTACATTGTCAGGGCAGCTTCTTTGTGTTAGGCATTGTATTTATTGTTCTTTATGGATTTTATCACTCATAATGACTGTGACATAAGAAATGAGGAAATTGAGACTCAGAGAGTTGAAGTAACTTGATCTAGGTTACACAGCTAGTAAGTGTTGGAGCCAGGTAGTCTCATTAATCAGTATTAAAATTTTTATTTCTTTCTGTCATGATCACTATCATATTCTTCAGAAATCAAATATTACTTTATATTTAGGAGTAGATATTAAGGAAATACATATAAGACATATAGCACTTTTGGGGAAAAGGAAGTTATGATTTCTTTAAAGTCCATAGGTTAGCATTCACTAAAAAAATGGAAGGAGAAGCTCATGTAATATATCTTAGTGACCTGATTTATTAATATATCCCCAGAGATTCATGTTTCACTCCCATCCCAGTAGGCAGTTTAGGCAAGAATAATTTAAGGTAGGTGTCCCTGGGCTGTATTAATGAATTGGCAATGGGCTGGACTCAAGCTGCCATCAGACACCTTGGGCATCATTCATGAAACTCTTCCCATATTTTGAACAAAGGTACAGAAACAGTCGAGATGAAGGCGATGTCTCAGTACAGTCTGAGCTCCCACTTATAAAGGGGGCAAGGAAGGATGAATTTTAAAGGGGACTGTCTAAGATATATGCACAGACTTCTTTGTTTTCAGGCACTTCAAATCCTTTTTGGGGTGGTATAGGACATACAGGCATTTAAGGAAGTCTTTTCTACTCTCATAGTTGTCCAAACAGCTTTGCAAAGAGAACAATTCTCTATTCTATCTGAGCTTAGTCCTTCCTCTCTTAGAGCCGGGAATGAGGCTGCTGGAATTCAACACAGAGGAGTGTCCTCTAAGCTCAGAGTAGAATATAGCTAGGGTACATCAAAAATTTAAATGAGAAAGACATCCCTAGACACCTGGAAGATTTATCACTGAGCACAATACACATCTTTACATGGATGTGCCAGGGCCACATATGGACACAAAGTAAGTAGATCCACTTCCCTTTTTGATGCCAATGACCATTGCTTCCTTTTCCAATTTTTCAGGAAGTGAAATAGCCAATTTAAAATTCATCCCTGTTTCCAGGAGGTATTGAATTTGAGTTACAAGGAGGCCTATATTTAACTTTAAGAAAAATGAAAGCACTTCCCAGCTCCACAGCAGCAGGAAGCTTCAGAAAGGGTTGAGGATGTGAATTGTCTCCTGGGAGCTGATGATGAGGAAACTTAATGGAATCCAATCCTGGCAGTAAAACCAAAATTGAGCTGAAAAATGTTTCTCCAATCAAAGTTTTATTGCCACAATAGCAGAATGTGCCTTGGGAGTTACATAGCAACAAGTTACCATTTGCTAATATTCCACAAATATTTGTGATAGCAATATGATCATAGAAAAAATTGAGGTTCAATTCATTGTTTTGAACCAATAATTTCTAAAGTCTAGTGTTACTGGTATCCTTAAATAACTACTCCTGATTTGGGGTTCTAAAGTGCAGTTAGCTATGATAGGTTTCTGTTGTATAAGAAGGCAAGATGCAATCAGCTCACAGACTCCCAAAGAACCCTGAGTCACTGGTGAGGAAGTGGCCTGGTGTGATCCAGGTAAGTAGCTTTTAGACTGGCTGAATCACCATTGTACTTGGCAGGGTCTCCAGTTGTTACTTCTATTATAGAATCATGATCTGTCTTTTTTTTGAGCATTCATTTACAAATACATATCACATACCACAAAAAGAACCAGTCATATATTAACATACTAAAATAAATGAGCATTTTAATAGGGATTAATTTATTGTAAAACTATCATCTGAGAAAGTAGGACCTTGAGAGAGTAACACTAAGCTCAGAGGAATTTTCACGGGAGAGGGGAAGGACAAGTTCTGCACATAGGAACCTGTCTTGTACAGGCAACTCCACAGGTTGTGCCTTGCAGGTCAGAGCTCTGGGATGCCAGAAGGGTGACATGAAGACCAAGATTACTTGGAGTGGTGGCTAAGCACATAGGAAGTGACTAGGCCAAAAGTGGAGACAGAAGGCCCAGAGAAAAGAAGTGAGAGGGCATTCATGATCAGCTCTGCCTGTGTTCCAATTTCAATCAGTGAACCACCTGGGGAGCTTGTTAAATTGCAGATTCTGGTACAGTAGTTTTGGGATGGGACCTGAGATGCTGCATTTCTAACTAGCTCCCAGATATTAACTGGAATGTGGATGCTGCTGGAGCATGGACTATTCTTTGAACATCAAGGATCTACTCTTCCATCATGGTTCAGCCTAGAATAGACTGAAGCAGTGGTTGGATGCCAGAGACCTGGTTCCTAGTTCTGACTAGCAGCATTACCATGGAAAATTTACTTCTTTGGGGCCTTTGTCATCTGTGCCTGCTTTCCTGATGATTGCTTTCTACAGGCCACGGTGGGGCCACCACTGGGCCTTCTCAGGTGGGCCCTGGAATGCATGAATACCCTGAGTGGAATGGAACTCCTGGGGACCACAGCAGTGGCTCACCTCATCCTTTCCACTCTGCCAGCGTTTCACCACGCCAGCAGTTTGTCAGCCATTCCTATTGAACTGGGAGCCATTGCTGTCTCCTTGAAATCTTGTTCTCTCCCTCAACCATGAATTTGCCTGAAGAAGAGGATACAGATGAGGATCTGGGAGGCAAAGGAGCTCCACATTCCAAGACAAAGAGGGACTTCATGTTTTGATGTTCTTGCAAAATTAAGAGTGGCATTTCATAGTACTTAAACATAATATATAATTTTGCAAATATAAGAGAACAAGGCTTTCTCTCTAAGCTATAGTTAAAAGTCCACGAAATTGTTTCAGTGGTCTACTACTAAAGCTCTTGAGAAAGACAGAGCCCTAATGTGCCATGAAATTATTTATTTATTTTCTCTTTTCTTAAAAAATAATTTGAGGTGGCAAGTCCTTTTGTCTGTTGGGGAAATTATCGCAGCTGACCATGGAGAAACCAGTTTCCTGATGCTGCATAATTCTAGGAATGGGAGGATTGGATATCTGTTATTGTCCTGATGCCATCGGGCAGGAGGGAGAGGACTGCTCACCCTCATGCATCCTCTTATCCCAGGCAGACTATAGGAGCAGACCCAAACCTGCACCGTCTGCCTTTGCTTTCAGCCTCACTGAATTACAGGCTCTGATAATCTGCCATGGCAATGTGATTTCTCTTGATTGCTTCTCATAAATTCTGATGAGAAGGATGCAGGCATGGGAAACATTGCCTTCTATCTTATTTCCTTTCTACAGGAAATCTCTAAGATAAATCCCATTTCCTTGTGGCAAGAGGAGGCATTCCATGGGCTCAGAGATTCACTGTGAAGGAAAGGGTTGCCTTGGGACACTTTAGCCTCTGGCTACATTCCCCGTGTGTTTGATCATTTCAGCACCATTGTTTTCTCAAGCGATGTCAAGCCGACATTTTGTTCCCCCACCATCTGCTACACTAATGGTCCCACTGGCTCTTGAACAAAGCTACTGCCAACTTGAGACGATGCAGGTAACTAGTAATCTAGGTCACATAATTAAATGCATGCTATTCCATACTGCCTCCTGGATCTCACACAGTCTGAGGTATTACTGAACACACAGTGGTTATATTTATCTAACAAAGACTATGCTGGTATATAAATGACTTGTCTTCAGTGAGAACTTTTTGGATGCAAGAGGTTGACACTCACTTCAGGTACTCCACTCCATCGGGGGTGGCTGGAACATTGTACCTTCTCATATATTCGTGCATCTCCGGGAAGCTTTGCCTCACATAATCTTCAGCACTGCTTTCTCGGACAGTTCCAAAGCGGAAGCCTTGTGAGGGATGATGCAACTTACGAGAGAGAAAAACAAATGGCTTTAGTATAAATTATTCTTAGAACTGCTTTCAAAATTTTTCTTTTCAATCACTGTTTGAAACCCAATAATAATTTAGAACTTTGCTAATACCCACAGACATAAACATGCACATAGAAATGAGCTGACATAGGTATATGCCCTTTCATATCCCAGATTTCACAACAGAAATTGTTCTATCTTCAGAAGCAAACAGATGGGAACAACAAACCAAAAATACAAAACAAGTTTTTTGCTTTTTATTGAGAACCTATTAGAATTCTTTAGAAGCTGTACAAATTGGCATGTAGAATCAGCCTCGTTATTGTAAATTGTATATCAGACAAAGTATACAATTCAGATAATACAGATATGATCCTCCTTGGTTAGAACTGTACAAAGATTAAGTTACAGCTTGAGTCCTGAGATTGCTATGAGTACATCACTTTTGTGTTGATCCGTCTTTATGCTATATTACATTTTAACTTTGTTGAATTTATTTTTGTTGTTATTATAAAATGCTCTCTTTCCTTTAAGTAACTGTATTATCCAATGCTGAGTCATGATGTATATTTGCTCGACTGGAGTGGTATGTAAGATAATTAGGAGTGACAGAGGGAAGGGTGGAAGGAGTAGACCCAATAGTGTCATAGGTTTCCAGGATGCAAGACCTCACAGTGAGAAAAGATTGTGCGTTGGGAATCCTGCAAAGACTTTTTGTCACTAAGGGTAATAAAGATATATCACATGACCCATTATTATTCAATCAAAGTTGTAGAGAAGCATTAATGTGGAATCTAAAACACGGACCATTTAAAACATGAACTTGGATTGGGCCACATTACTGTAGTCAGCAATATTTTAGAGCAATATTTTAGTCTCTGCAATTAATACAGCGAAGTCTTTGCACTGTTTTGTTCTGCTTCCTATTTATATATTTTATATTGCTGGTTCTGACCTGAAGCCCTGGGGACAAGAATCTATGGATGGGCTTCCTGGAGTTTATTAGCCTTCTGAAATGGGATGCAATATTTTATGTAAATACGTATTTGTAATTTTCTTCTATGGAGGGAGATAATACACAGGTTGTTTGTTTTTAAATAGATTTTTAAGTTGTATACAACCCTAAAAGAACTCACCGAATATGGTAACAAATAACATATATTTGAAGATGAATTTGTTTTGGCACACACTAAATGTTTAACAATGTGGAGATAGTTAAATAAACCATGTGGCACATCGTTATAGAATGTCATGCAATATGTAAGTCATGTTTGTGAAGTATACTTAATAAAACAAGGCAAATGCTCATATGACCAGTGAAAAGAAGCTTTTATATGGAATAGTTAAAATTAAATATGTTTACATTTATTTAAATATTATCATTTCCTATATATATTTTACACACACACACACACACACACACGTACACACCTTGGAAGAAAACTCATTGGTGGTGAAATTACTGAACTTTTTATTTTTTTTGTAGATTGTCTACAGAAACGTGTCATATTTATAAGTAGAAAAATCTTTATTTTAAAATCAGCAAAATAAATCACTCATTCATTTTTCAACATTTATTGAGGGCCTACCATGTACGGCTCTCAAAGTCACTGTGGCCACAAAGATAAATGTCTGCAGTCACTGCCATATAGGAACTCTTGCCACCTGGTCGTTCACAGTATTTCTTTGGATACCTCACTGTTGAGCAGGTGATACAGCATTCCCTGGTGTTTAATGTCATTGCTCCATGCACTGAACAAATTCTAATGTTTTATGGCAGTATAACCTTAATGCAACATCAATAATGACAATAGCTAACATTTCTTAAATACTTATTACGTACCAGACTTGGTACTGGATTATTTTATTGAATCCTCATAATAGCTTCATGAGGCTGGCACTATTGTTACTTCCGGTTAAAGATTAGTAAACTGAAGCTCAGAGAAGTGAAGTAACGGGCCTCAGATCACACAGCTGTAAGTAGTAGGGACTGGATTAGAACCCATGTCTACCTGACTTCAAAGTCCATGCTGTTACCTACCACATCATCCTGCCTTCCAGCAACAATTGGAATGAAGATGTTTTTTAGAAGGAACTCATCAGCCTTTTTAAAATATTCTCCTTGAGCCTTTAATTCCCCCGGCAATTCTCATAACAGCAAACTGAAGTCCTACGGCTTGAGCAAGTCAAATCAATCAGCATTCTGTCTGTCCAACACCTATGCATTTTTCAAGAGTTAGATCAAGATTTTCTATGTGAAGTCTTTGGTATTATCTCGGTTCACCCTCCTACCCAGAACAATAACAACGAAAATAATCAACTGCTTATTTATCTGTGCTAATACAGCCTCTTGTGCATACAAAATATGAAGCCAAAATATTTAATCAACCTTTCATCTTCCCATGCCTTTTCTTGTTCCATCCTACTTGTGGGGGCTGGGCCTAGAAGAAAGGATGGCCTGATGGAAAGAACGTGAGCAGGGTGAATGAAGGGTCAGGCGAAAACACCTGCCCGAAGCTGCTTGTTTGCTGTGTGCAAAGATCAGCTGAAAACAGCTGACCTGGATGGAAGCTGTTAAAGAAATTAGCAAATGGCCCTGACCCTTTGCACGTGTCCTTGGAAATAAATACGGGAAGGAACGTAGCTGAAGAGGCCGTTTTCTCCTTCAGACTTTGGTGCCTTTCCACTTCTCTCTAAACACTGTGTTTCGAGTAATTATTCATTCCTTCACTACCAAGCTCCGGAGTGAAAAGCAGCCACCACACCTACCAAGAAACCTGAGGTAGATATTTCTATTATGTTCTTTTTGCATGAAAAAACTGAAGATTAAAAAGTTTGTTATTTGCACAAGGTCACAGAGCTAGTAATTGTTGGCTGTGGGATTCAAGCTCAGTCTGATGGAAAACATTCGACTTTTTTTTTTTCTCAAAATATTAAAGGAGACATTCAGCTTTTGACCACTGCAGAACACTGCTCTAACATCACATTATACTGGTTCCCTCAGTCTGATCATTACAACACTTGCTACTTATGTGCCAAGCAGTGAGCTAAGGGCTTTTTAAATCCTCCCCATAATCCTGAAAGATAGATGTTATCTTCTTATTTTGCAGATTAAAATACTGAGGTTTGGGTAAAGTAGCGCCAATTCTCACAGCTAGCAATTAGCAGGCTTCAGCCCACGCTATTTTTTCCTAACTTGCAGACCAAGTTTCATTCACTTGTGTATCACAGTTACCTACCATGACCCTTGGCACCTGACACATAGTCTGTATCTGTTTGTCAAGTTAATTCATTTTATCATTTTTCCATCCTTTAACTTACATTTATTCTTCTACTCAGTTCAGTCAACACTTCCCTAACTTACTGTCTAGGCCTGATCCACTTATTGTAAGTTCTTATAGTACACATCTTTCTTTTGTAGAACTTATCACAGTGGCAGTTTTAAATTTAATTGTGTAATCACATGATTACAAATGTCTATCTAGACTCTCAGCTTCACTGAACTGGAAGCTCTATGGAAATAAGAATCATGTCAATTTTAATTCATCATTGTATTTGTAATGGCTTTCATCATGTATTAGCTCAATAAAATGCTTGATGATTGATTAATTGATAACTATTCTTTGAACCCAGAGGGAGATGAGAGCTTTGTCATCCCACTTAGCACAAAAGGTTCCAACAGTATAGTTTACAACTCAAGCTTTCTAAGTAAACCCTCTCTCTAAGGTAAAAGGGCTGTAGGATCATTAATTAAAATACTTCTGTCTCCTGTAGAAAAGAATTTCTTCCATAAGTCTATTTTTTCATATTATGTTGTGACAATACTTTTATGGCCTATGATCTGTTTTTAGAGACACCCTGCTTTTCTGGTTCTCATTTTCCCTGCATCAGTACATCATTTTTTCCCCAAAGTATTAGAAGGAGTCAGGAACCAACAGACCCAGGCTCAGAATTCCGATGGAGGACTTCCCCTTTGTGTTTTTTCCTTTGCATGGCTTTATGGTACATTTGCCCATCAGTTCCCACATCTGCCTCACTGGCTCTGTGAAAGCAAGGATATTGAGGTTTTGAGAATGGAAACTTCCTTCAGGAGTTAATAAATAAGCTGACTTCAGGAGAAAAAGTATTTGTGAGCCTGACAGAGACCCCACTCTACCTTGGAGCTGTTTTACAAACACTGCCACCTCCCTAGTTAAAACCACCGTCATCTCTGCCCTCCATACATTCCATTCTTCCCCTCTAATCCACTCAGAATAATCTTAGAACTCAAATCTGGTAAATGTCACTCCCTTAACGCCCATCAATGGCTCCCATTACCCGTGGAATAAAATCCAAACTCCTCATATGGCCTCTAACTACAGTCCTTAAAGATTTGGCACCTGCCTTCTTCTCCTAGCCTCTTCTCCCCACTCTTCCCATGGCCCTCAAGCTTTAGCCAGTTCTCTCAGTTCTTCCCACATATACCTTTTGCTTGATTAGAGCTCTTGCATGTAGTCTTCACTCTGCCTGGGATGCTCATTTTCCTCATCTCTACTTTCTTTTTATTTTTTGTCTAGCTAACTCTTAAATGTCACTCTCTCAGAGAAGCCTTCATTGAGATTTCTCAATGAAGGCTGCTTCTTCATTGAAGCCTTCATTACAGGCCACCTGTAACATCCTCCCAAGGTATCTCCAGTTTCACATAGCACTGGCAACACTTGGAATTATTTGTTCAATCTGCCTCCCCTGTAGATTATAGGTGGGACTCATGCCTAACTCATTCATACGGTGATAAGTCTTCAACAAATGTTAGCTGCTATTATTATTATGCAACAAACAGTGCTTAGACAAAGTAGATGTTTGATAAATATTGGTATAATAAGTAAATCATTAACATGAAATTCTCTTAGGTTAGATATATTATGGATTTGTCATACCTCATGTTTTCTTTCTTTCCCCTTAAAATATTTTTTTCCTTTAGTTGTTACCTTAATTATTTCAAAACAGTATATTCTTTTTTATTTCTGTGTGTAAGATTCTAATAGAAAATAACAATGGGCTACTCAGCAGTCACAGAATAATAGAATCGGAAAAGGGATCTAAGAAGCTATTGATGCAACCCAGTTGGCTGGCACAGTCCACCTGTGTGTAATGCAGACAGCCAGGGATGTCAGAAAGCTTGTATCAAGGAGAGAAGATTAAAGTATGTAGAAAGCCAAAGCATTTGAGCTGTATTACAACCATCGCCAGGAAGTCCCAGGGAGAGAAGCATTTCTTTAAAGTTTCTGCTAAATACTTTACCAGCTCTTCCAATTCTATTTATATTTGCATCAATCTCTTTAGACCTTGGGGAAATATCTAAGGTTAAGCTATCTATTTGTATGTGAATTGTTCAGTATTAATGGAATACTTAACTCTACCTAGAGCACCCACATGAAAAATAATCAAACAACATTTCCCAGAAATCAGAGAAGTGGCTCAAAACAAATGGAGGTAAACTCAGGAAATGATAAAACTATATGCAAGATGCTTTGGATTAAAAAACAATCTCAATTTTGAGTGTGTTCATTTAAGGTCTACATCTGTACCTATCTGAGATTGGTACTTAAATATTCAATCGAATGTAGTCATTTGACTTGGTACAATGTTCTTTGGAACTGGGTGGAAAGGGTCATTCTTAAC
Organism: Lepilemur ruficaudatus; assembly: GCA_963574885.1. Lineage (NCBI taxonomy): Eukaryota > Metazoa > Chordata > Mammalia > Primates > Lepilemuridae > Lepilemur > Lepilemur ruficaudatus. The sequence continues at coordinate 25,994 of CAUYRT010074323.1, read as the reverse complement.
TTCCCCAGTGGAATGGGATATAATAGGTATTGAGGCCATAACTCCTCTCCATGGCATTATTTTATCCACTTTAAACCTATGGGCTCTATAATATCAGGTGGTCTCAGGGTTCAGAAAGGCTTTTCAAGTCTAATCATCCATTAATGTCTGAACTCTTATAGCAAGTCTAAATGTACCAGCTGGGGGTTTATTAAAAATGTATTCTGATTCATTAGGTCTAGGTTGGAGCTTGAGATTCTACATCAACAAGCTTCTAATTGATGCTGACGCCATGGTTCATGGACCAGACTTTGAATAGCAAGACTTTATTTGTAATATCACCATTAAGTCTCTGTTAAGTCTCTCCTTGAATGTTTCCAATGACAAGGAAATCACTCCTCTTGAGACATATCTTGTGTATATGAAGGGTGACTTTATGTCCCTGCCCAACTAATCTATTCCCTCTGCATATGTAATCATAATGAAATAACAGTTAACATTTTTGAATATTTACTAATGTTAATACATTTAAATCTGGGATTGCTACTTTTATTATTAATACATAGGAGGAGTTGAGATTCAGGGGGATTAAACTCATTGTCTAGGACCAGCCGAGAGTGGTAAAGTTAGATTTGAAACTAAGTCTGTCTGACTTGAAGCCCTTATCTAGCACTATATTCTAACATTAAAGACTTGTGTTACTGTACAAATCTTAGCGAAACTTTAGATCACATATACCTCTTTGTGCTACAGTTTCAAAATCATTATGGTTATTATCATTTTGGTCATATAATTTATAGTGCAAACTAAGACTCTTCTTTAAAAGGGGGCACCATTGATAATCACACAGGGACGATAGTCACATTAGGACTGTCCTGGTGTTTACCTTAGTTATTTCTCATGCGCTAAACATTAGAATACAGGAAAATGAGGGCGAAGATAATGTTACTGAGCCCTACCTGGTATTTTTCTAATGTGAATGACTGAGTACACCTTTATGCTGCAATTCTTTTTCATGTTATTCTGATTTTCTTCTACAGAAGCTACTTCTTACATTTAAATTTAAGCAGTTTACTGCCTCTTCTTTCATTTCAATCTGAAGCCCTTTACATTAGGTCAGCTAATCTCTAGTCAACAACATTCTTCAACATCATGTTTGATTTATGTGAGCTTTAGCCCAGGTTCTTCTGACAACTTGAGCCGTTGTATCAAGTCCTTTGTACAGACTAGGGTTAGCACGTTTTGGTCCATGGGCTAAATTCAGCCTGTTACCTGTTTTAGTTGATTAAGTTCATTGAAACACAGTCATGCCCATTCATTTACATATTGTCTATGGCTACTTTTGTACTATAGCAATAGAGGTGAGTAGGTACAAGAGAGACCATAAGGCCCACAAAGCCTAAAATACTTACTATCTGACCCAAACAGCAAATGCCTATCAGCCTCTGGTATAGACCCATGTGAATCTAGCTAGCTTCTTGATTCTCATATAACAAATTTTATTTTCTATTCTAAAATCTCAATGGCCACTTAGGAAGAGCCACGTTTGCAGGTGGATGCACAGAGGAAGGTTTGATAAATGCCAGCAAGCTTCCTGGCACTGCTCAGATTTAGGCTTTAGTATGATGACACACCTTATTTCTAGCTGCACTGGGGTATCAATCTCCCAGCTGGAGGTCTTGACGACGACACTGCTTTGTTTCTTTCTTGGACTAGTAATATGAAGGCTCTGGTCATGGAATTTCAAATTGAAGCTATCATATGATACTTGGACTAATTTAAAATTCTTTCCCAGGGGCAGGTGCTTTTGGAGCAGCCTCCATAGGCTGAAGGTTATGGAAACTGGCCATGGCACACCCACTCCTTTAGCTGAGTTAGTTGTTCATTCTCTCCTCTTCTTTGGCAGTTTTCTCCGTTTCTCACCCTTTTGATTCAGACTTTTTGTATCTGCCATCTCATCAAAGCTAGAGTTTATTAATATTATTTCTGTATTTTATCTTCTATTATCTTAATAATGATAATAGCTAACCTTCACTGGGCACCTCCTTCATTCCAGGCACTGTGCCAAGATCTTAAATTCGTGACCTTATTTAACCCTCACAGCATCTCAATAGTAATATAGTCATTATCCCCATTTGAAAGATGGAGGGACTGAAGCTTGGAGCAATTAAGCAACTTGCTCAAGGATACATAACCAGACAATGGCAGATCAAGGAAATGAATTCAGAAAACTGAGAACTTGTACTATTAATCTTTAATTTACTTATATCTAGTATATATTATAATTTGTAGTACATTATTTTTCTCTAGTATATAACTGCCTTCAGGAAAGGTTCCTCTTCTTTCATAAGCTATAGTTAGACAGACATTCCTCAAACCTATGATCAATTTAATCCAAACTACTAGTGGCAGTTTATAGAAATAAGACAAACAGCCCATACCCTTTGAGTTTTTAAACAAGATGTTTGTCACACTTATAGCAACAGCAGCAGTAACAGCAATATTTGAACTGTGCTGTTTACAAAACTCACCCATGCATGTTATTCCATTCACAAAGCACAAGCAGTCTGATGGTTTCTATGTCTATTCATTCATAAAAGGTGAATAAACAAGCTAGATGGATCAGCTAAGTTTCCTAAAACAAAACATTCACCCTGGGTCCTATGGGTTCAAATATTTGTGTTCAACATTCAGTGATCTGAGTGGTGGCTATAGGAGGACTGAGTCCTGCTTCTTCCTCCCTTGCACACACACATATCTTCAGACACATTTCAGCTGTTACATGGGCCATGTTATCACTTGAGTAGACCACTCTACATGGCTTACAGGTGAAGGCTAGGGACGATCTAGAAAAGGGATAAAATCAAGAGGCTGTTAAAATACGGAGCTCGGGCTAGAAGAAACACGAGTAGCTGGAGGAGATGTTAGAGATCTTTTAGTCCATTCATTTATTTTTAAAGATAACAGTACAGGTAGTTTTTATTTTTAAGTACTTCCCACGTGTTAAGCATCGTTCTAACACCTTAACATGGGTTATATAATTTAAACTTCACAATATTTATTACCATCTCCAATTTTTGCACCAAAAAATGAGGCTTGAGTGTAAATAACTTGCCCCAGTAACTCAGCCAATACGTGTAAAAGAGTGTTCTGAACTTAGTCGGACTCCAGAGCCTTTGTATCTAGACATACTACTTCCTGATCTATACAAAAAAGATATTTAGGCCTGTAATGAGAAAGGTGAAGAAGAGAATTGCTCTAGGTCACATAAATAATGCAAAAGTGAACTCAGAAAACCCCAATTCAGTCCCAAATACAATCTGTCACCTCCCTACATGACTATGGCTGATAAAAATAATTGTTCTTTATATCTTCTCTTTAGTATCCTGTCTTCAACAGCACTTCCCCATCTACTGTTTATGAAATCATAAGTTTCTAGTATTAATTTTCTTCTCTAAGGGGTAATTTTCTGAATTAAATTTGCTCAGCAACATCTAAATAATAGCACTGCAGTACTCATTTACTGAGCCCCTGTAAGTTCTCAGTATTTTCCTGTCTCATTTATAGTAATAAAAGTGTAGGGCCTGTTGTCATGGCCTTCAAGTAAAGTATCTGCCTTTAGATACTACAGAGACTAGTCCAAAACAAAGAATTAGAGAATTTCTACAAAGGAATCATTCCTATTCTGCTACAAACGTTCTATCTACCTCTTTGTTTCCTGTTCTTCCTTTTCTTTCCTGCAAGTCATTTTGTTTTGCTTCTTTTCTGACCCTGGCCTCAATGACTTCTTATTTTATTCATCTGGAGCAGTCTCTGCTTTTCAGTTCTCTGAGCTGCTTCCAATTGTCTTACTGAAAATCCCATTCAAATTCTATTTTGTTTTGGGTAATCTTGTGAAGCTAAGTCCATTTCTTACTTACATGTCAGACTAATTATTTTACTACTGGTGTTGCCATGCAAAGACGCATGGAATAATAATAATCACAATGGTGATGATGATGATGATGATGAAGTTCATCATGGGCTAGGCACTGTTTAAATGCTTTATTAATATGAACTTTTAAAATCCTTAGAGCAGCTAACTAACTTGTTCAAGCGTATGGAGCCAGTAAATGGCAAGCTGGGCAGAGATGGGCAGCTGGCTCCACAGCTTATGTTCTGGAGCACTATAGTGCCCTGTACAAAAGGTTTTGTCTTTACCAGCTATTCCCTTAACTTCTGTAAATCTCAGTTCCATTATCTGCAAAATGGCTAATTTAAAGTGTTCAGCCATTGTACATGTAGCCAACAGCCCACCGTGGGAGCTTAGTTAGCCCATAACAATCTGGTATTACTAGTAGCTATCCCTTATTGTACCGATTACGTGCTTGGCCCTCCACATTCAGCATCTCGTTTTGGCCTTGCTATACCCCTATGAGGTAGGTTCTGTTAATAACTCCAGTTCACACATGGGGGAAATGAAGCTTAGAGACATGAAATAGCTTTCCCCAGGTTATTCAGCCTGTATTGTTGGAGTCAGTTGTTATACATACACATGAGCTGACTTTAAAACCCACAGACCACGTAAGATATTGTCTTACATGGGGTTTTCAAAGGTAATTGTGGTCATAATGCAATTACTTTAGACCCATAATCCCTTTTACAATGTGATCACTGTAAGTGGCAGAATTGGAGCTTGAACTAGGTCAGCTGAGGCCAGAACTGACGCTATAGAGCCTCTTACAGGAAAAAAAAAAAAAAAAAAAAAGGGAAGCTTCCTTTAAGCCCATGGCATTAGAATAACCCTGGCTTTTTATTTATATAATTGACTTGCTATACAGCCAAACTTCAAGGTGAAAAATGACCTGTGGACTGTGGAACTCAAACTTCTCACTTGAGTCATTGCCCATCACCAGCAGTGTACTGTATCCTGCAGACTGAGCAGGCAGTAAGGTCCTTGCCTAGCCTAGAGTCAGCAATTCTGGGCTGATTAAATGCAAATGAGTGAAAACAGCTATAAATTTACCCCAGGTCCAGTGATGTAAGCCTATTGGCATAGCTACCCAAATCCTCATGGCATAGGAATCTTTTAAATGCCAGTTTTTATTATATAAGTCAGAAGAATTAAATATTAAAGCATGTCCAATTTGGTCTTCATTCAAGGTGGTTTGGGTGCCAAAGTATCAGTAGGAGATTGAACCTAAGGGTCAGCAATTCCACAGCATAAACCTCAGGAAACCAGCCTATTAGGCTGCTAAAGCAAAACATCAGACAAATAGAAAGACAAACTACTGAATACCAGTAAGACAAGAATTCCTTTCCTCTTTATTTTTCTCTTAGGCTAGCCCTTGGGGGTGACTTGGTTGTAAATCATTATTCTGTTTTCCATGGCTGAATACTTAATCTGTCTTTGCTCTGGCATGCTCAGAAAATCAGTGGTAATATGATAGAGGGGCCCTCAAAGATTCAGGCATCTATTCTCGGTAAGTGCATTCAGGAGGAGAGGATGCCTCCCTTCTGCTCCTCTTCCTCAGGGCAGCCTGCCTATAGCATTCCTCCCAGCTTTTCCACTTGAGACCATCTCCCAGTTTATGACTAAGCTGATGTTTGCTTATCTTTCTTTTCTGTTCAGCACATTTGCTCTTGCTAAATGAATCACAAGCGCAGCACAACTAAAGTAGCATTTTGCTTTGTGAGCCAAGCATCAGAGGGCAGCAGTCAGCTGAGTAAAGAAGGCATTTTCTTTCTCCTTCTTTTGCAAATTTGAGAAAATTTTCATGCAGCAATAAAAAAAAGCATGCAATGATTCATAAAGTTTGCAGTTGGGAAAAAGGAGGATCAGCAAGATTAAGCAATTTGGCCAAGATTAGACAGCTAAGTGGAGCTATGTCATAAACACATTTAACATATTACACTTGTGTGCTGCCTCTTGAACTTAACCTGAATGGCGGTTCTGTTTTCCCTGTCTCGGTAATCCTCACAGCAAACAAACTAGGAGCATAAAATGAGGAGTTTATAATTCATGTGCAGAAAGAGGCTAGGTCAAAACTGGAAGAGCAGATCAGCTTATGAACTATCTCTCTGGTGACTAGATAGTAGCAGTAGATTCTTACTAAGTGTTGGTTGAATGAATATGCCCAAAGTGCAGAGAAAAAAAAAAATGAAAAGTTGACTTAGAACATAAAAATATATGGTGTTAATTAATTTACATAATTATATAAGTTAAATATATCTCATTGGATTAAAAAAGTAATTGTGAGTGGTAGTTATTTGTTTTATAATCATCATCTGATAAATCAATATTCATTTAATTGGAAAATTTAATCCATTTACCTTCAAGGTTATTAATAATAGGTAAGGGTTGACTACTGCTATGTTATTACTTGTTTTTTGGTTGTTTTGTAAATTCTTTCTTCCTTTTCTCCTCTCCTACTGTCTTACTTTGTGGCTACGTGATTTTCTCTGGTAGTTTATGTTGATTCTGTGCTATTTATTTTTAGTGAATCTGTTACAATTTTTCACTTTGGGTTTACCACAAGGATTGTAAAGAAATTTTATAATTATTACAGGTTATTTGACTTTGATTGCAAAGAAAAGCATCAAAAACAAACTCTATACTTTAACACCTTCCTCCCTCACACATTTTGCGTTTTTGATGTTTCTACGTACATCTTTTAATATTGCCATCTCTTAACTAATTATTGTAGTTGTTATTTTTAATAGTTTTGTCTTTTAGTCTTAATACATAAGATTTAAGTGGTTTATTGACCACAATTACAATATTAGAGTATTTTGAATTTGTTTTCTTTCTTTACCAGTGAGTTTTATACCTTCAGATGTTTTCATGTTATGCATTAGCATCTATTTCTTTCAGATGGAAGAACTCTCTTTAGAATTTCTTGTAATTTAGATCTGGTGTTGATGAATTCCATCAGCTTTTGTTTGTTTAGGAAAGTATTTATCTTGCCTTCATTCTTAAAGGACAGCCTTTCTGGGTACAGTATTCTTGGCTGACAGTTTTTTCCCTTCAGTATTTTTGATGTTGCATCCCATGCTCTCCTGGCCTGCTGAGTTTCTTCTGAGAAATCCACTGAAAGCTGTATTGGGGCTTCATTAAATGTGATATATTTCTTTTTTCTTGCTGCTTTAAATATTTTTTCTTTGTCTTTGATTTTTTGTTGATTTGATTAAGAAGTGTTTTGAAGAATTCCACTCTGGGTTGAATTTGACTGGTAACTTCTGATCTTCCTGTATCTGGATGCTATCATCTTTATCTAGATTTGGCATGTTTTCAGCCATTATTTCCTTAAATGTGCTTTCTAGACTTTTTTCCTCTCTCATTTCCTTCAGGCATTTCAATTATGTGGAGGTTAGTAAACTTGATGTTGTCCCATAATTCTCAAAGGCCTTCTTCACTCTTCATTCATGTTTTCTTTTTATTTCTTTAACTGGGCAATTTCATATGTTCTGTCTTCTAGCTCACTAATTCTTTCCTCTGTTTAATTGAGCCTGCTGCTGAAGATTTCTAATGAGTTTTTAATTCAGTTAGTGTAGTCTTTATTTCTAGAATTTCTATTTGTTTTTTATTTTAATTGTTTCTGTTTCTTTGTCAAATTTCTAATTTTGTTCCTGGATTATTTTCTAAATTTCATTTGGTTTTATATTTGTATTTTCTTGTGATTTCCTGGACTTCTTTAAGAGGCTTATTCTAAACTCTCTGTCAGACATTTTTTGGATCTTTAACTCTTCTGGGTCCATTGTTGAATTTTTGTTGGTTTCTTCTGTTGGTGTCATATGTCCCTGAGTTTTCACAATCCTTGCATCTTTACATTGATGGCTTGTGCATTTGAAGATATAGCCATCTCTCCAATTTTTTGAAGTATTCTTTAATGATGTTAGACCTTTACTTCTTGGTATCAGAACTTAAATGCTGGGCTATTGAGAACTTGTAGTGAGCACTGGAACTAACTCATTGCACTGCCATTGTTTCCCCATCTGGGGAATACTTACAGTGGGCACCAGAACTTAAAACACTGCTTCTGAACTAAATTGCTGTCCTGACATTTTTCCCCCCATTCTGAGGAAGACTTATCTTAAGCACAGGAGTTTAACTGCTGCTCTGGAACTATATTGCTGTCCTGCCACTGTTTTCTAGTCTGGGAAAGACTTAAGTGAGCACTGGAATATAATCCTGACTTTTTAGTTGTTTTGGGGCCCGGGGAAGTCTTCACACAAGTATCTAGGGTTTGTGGAAAACCTGGTTAGGGATTCAGGCCATCTTGCAAATTGTGTCCCCTGCAGCATTATGGAGCCAGTAAGTCTCTTCAACATAGTGTCTTTGCTGATTGGAGTGCTGAATAGCCACCAAGATCTGTGCATCAGTCACTGTGAGCAGTGCTCCACTCTTAGTTCCCATTAATCCCAGGTGGTTCAGCTCTTCTGGCACCATGGGATGGGACCAGAATGGGATTTTCATGAAGATTCTCATACTGGTGGGAAGATGAAACATCCACTTCCAATTCCCTTATCTAACCTTGGCAAACACGAGCCTAGGGAAATTCTTTGTGAGTGGTGTTGTGCTGGTTTGAGGGAAGGGGTGGCCCAGTTTGAAGTAACTATTTCTCATATTAGGTGTGACTTCTGTAAGTTCTATTGGCCTGGGGTTTTTTTTTGCTTCTCCTCTGAGTTATGGTATACTTGGGATGGTATTCTTGTCTTCAAATAGTTTCTTATATTTTCATGGGGCAAGTGATGCTGGGTAATTTTCTATTCTGCCATCTTGCTGACATCACTGAAGCATACCTGGGCTCGACCTAGAAGTTCCTTTTGGATTGCAGTCTGGAAAATGTACTAGCATTGTTTGAGACTATTGTTTTTTCTCAAGAACATGAAATAGAAGTTAAAGTTTAAATGTGTGACTAGCTGATGTGCAAATCATGAACAAAGTGACACCAATCTTTTAGATTTCCACAATAACTTTTGTGGCTATTTATTTTTTTTCTGCTAAAAGCCTGCAAGAAATCTTACATACATTTCCTTCCAAACAGCTTGAGATGTCAGGAGGGAGGAATTTTTGTGTTCTCCATTTATAGAAAAGAAAACCAAACTTTAGAGAGATTAAGTGGGTGGAGTCAACTTATTATATTAATGACTCCAATTCTTCTCTCCTTTTAGATTCACACCCCTTACAACGTCACTATGAATGCTCTTGTTTGTAACTCCGGTCCCAGCCATGTGACTTGCTTTGGTCACTGGAATGTTAGCAGACATTATGTACACAGAGTCTTGGAAAAGTGCTTATACCTTTCTTTGTGTGCTATAGTCATCTACTGTCATCATGATAAGGACATGCTTAGATCAGCATGTTGGAGGAGGAGACATATGGCGCAGAATCACATCACCCCAGCAAATTATTGAAGCCACCATGTATCATCCAACAGCCAGCTGACCCCCAAATAGGTGAGTCTGGATTAGAGCAGATGAACCTGGCAAATGTTTGAGATATATATTTATATATAAGCCTTTGAGATATATATTTATATATAAATGCTTTTGGGGGTATACCACTGGTATTTTGTGGTTGTTTGTTATGTGATATTATTGTAGAAGCAGGTAACTGATAAGAGGTAACAACTGTAAGTGAGAATCCAGAAACTGAACCGAGATCTTCGGTCACTAAGCCTAGCGCTTGTATCATTTAGTCTAGTCTTGCCTTTTAGCATTTGCACATGCTATTATTTCTGTCTGGAATTGCCATTTCTGGCTTCTGGGTAAACTATTATTCTTTTAAAACGCTGTCAAGTACAATCTCCTTATAGAAACTTTCTCTGATCTTCCCAATGAAGAATTAACCATCCTTGTGGGTATCATGTCTCCCTTTTACATAATTTTGTTTCACTAATCACAATATAGTGTAATTATTTGTTTATTTGTATGTATTTTTCAAGGAAATACATTTCTCTGAAATCTTTTAGAACCCATAATAGTGCCTCATTGATATTTTGGGAATTATATTAATTGGTAGAAAGAAGAATATGGAAGAAGAAATTAATGATTTGTTGATAAAATGTTTTAAGCATATTTCAGATTTGTTCTTATCTGTCATGTTAATTAGAGACCCTGGGTCAGGTGATAGGTTAAAGAATAAAGAATCCATTCATATATAATCTATATCAGTTAATAATTCTTATGAATAAAACAGAAAATGTCTCTACCCCTATGGAGAAAAACAATTAACACAAGGCAAACCAGATAATTACAGATAATGAAAAATTAAAGAAAGGAAGAGAACAAATGGTATGATGTGATGGAAAGTCAGATGAGGGGGCTACTTTTGATAGGGTGGTCAGGGATACTGACAAACATATTGGATATTCTCTGGTGAACACGTTTCTTTTCCTAGTTTTACTGCAGTATTTTAATTTTAACTTGATTATACATTTTCTGAGGACAAGGATTGTTTGTATTATACTTTGTATCCTCCACAGACTGTGCACAGAGAATAGCTTGCTGGTTGAATTATTAATCTGATAATGAGAAGCACAATAAGTTCATTGTGAGTGTGTGTGTGTGTGTGTGTGTGTGTGTGTAGTGTCTTTCAGATTTTAAAATTTATTACTTGCTTGGAGGGTTATTATAAGTCTGTAAATTCTACAAATAAATTTCATATTCCTTGGTAATACTTCTGGGCTTGAGATTTTCCATTTATAAATGGTCACAGGCTTTATTTTAAAGATGCATGTCAAAGCATAAATCCTGAGTGCTGTGAATGTTGGTTGTAATTCTTCCTGGGGAAGTCAAGGATGCATTTGGTCTTGGCCTATTGTTAGAGGTGTGACAAAAAAAAGTAGAGTGGGTCCTCAGCCCTTATATTTGATATAATCTGTCTTTGTCATTCATTTGGTCACTTACAACTCTGGAATTAGAGGCAAGTGGAGAATTTAGATTTACCAAATAATTACAAAGCACTGATACAAGTCAGCCCATGTGCTCAAAGATTTTAAATGCTTTATCTCATAATTGCCTAAGGATAGTGCTATGAGTAGGTATTACTTTCATTTCTATTTCTTAGGTGAGAAATATGAGGCCCAGGGTTTAAGTAACTTGTCCAGGGTCACAAAGTCCAGTTGTGCAGTACAGACAAGATTCAAACCCATGATTCCTTACTTGAAACAGGATTTAGAGATCTTCCATTTTTCTTTAGCAAATGTCTATCAAGTGCCAGCCTCTGTACTAGATTCTGGAATAGAAAGGTGATCAAAATGGCTTGGGTGGTTCTCATGAGGTGCTTTACATGATATCTCATAAATCTCAGAAAAGAAAATGAAATGGAGTATTTGAGATACTCTGTGTAGCAGTTTTTCTATTGAAAAGAGCAACTTTTGCATTAAATTCCCAGGAGAGCCAACTCCCAGGAGTAGCAGTTCCCAACATCCCCCTCATCAAAGGTGCTATCCCCTAGTGAGGGAGTTGACTGCAATGGATTGACCGGGGATCACAGGCTGTAAGCCCTGTGTAATGCCCTGCAGCTGTCATTCTCATGCTTTTCCCAACTTCCTTAGACTAGGGACACCTTGTACTAGGGCAGCTTAGTTAGCTTTCACACTTTCCTTCAGGGAAAGCTAGTCAAGTAAATGTGTCTTTTATGAGGCTTGATTTTTCTATCAGCATTTAGTTTTTATGTATTCAAACTTTCCTCTAATATGCATAATTGCTGAAAGAAAAAGACTGTAGAGCAGCCATGAATTATGGCTTTTAGGGGAATGAACATTGCAGTTAATGTTGCAAGACAGCTTCCATTATAATCCTCTGTTTTCACATCTTTGTGATTTTTTTTAGGGGGGGATGGGAGAGAGGAAGAATTTTCGTTTGAGCTAAAATGATTTGACTCAGCCCAAGGTGATTTTTAAAAATGAAACATTTGCACAAATGTCTTCACTTATTTTTGAGATATTATATTTGGAAAATGCTGTTGATTTTTACTCCAAGTATTATTAATGCGTAAAAATTCCAAGTAAGAATGGCTATTAAAACTTCAGTCATCACATGTCACTTGTCGCAGAAATGATATCCGAGTAAGATTTTAAAAGAATTATAATTCCTAAGGGCTAGATTCTTTCTTTTTATAACAATATTAAAGCATTTAGTAAAAAAATGGCTAAAATATTTCTTTATTTTATAGTTTCTTTGTGATGCTCACTTAGCACACTGATTCTCAGAGAGGGAATACATATTTGGGTTACTTTTACTATTTTTGAATGAACTCTAAAATACATTTAAAGATAATTTCTATATTTTTTGAACTACGTTAATCAGGCTTTTAATTTTTTTAGCTTAGGGTCTGTTTTAAGTGTGTCTTTTATAAACTGCACATTGTTGAGACATTTTCTAAGAATGTTGCTTTCTTAGAGAAACCAACTTTTGTGGAACAGAATTATTTAACAATTACCATAAAACCAAAACTAATTCTTCTTGTATCTAAGGATCTGTATTTAGAACTTGGGGCACATATTTATGTAAGTGTTTTGTTTTATTAGTTTGTGTCTCTAATTTTTTCCCCCTTCTACCTATTATTGATACAGTTTGATATTCTGAAATAGAATCTTTCTTGTGCCTATTTTTTATGTATGACTTTAGATGATTTATTTATATTTAGCTATGCTAAAACTCTAAGTATACCTAGTACCTAAGCTGAGAAAATACACGATACTGCAAATGCAATACAAATGAAAATTATATTATCACTAAAAATAATATTTAATTTTTTGAAATGATATTGAAATATTGTTGAGAGATAACTTGTGTGGTCAGTAACTCTTTGTGAGCTTTTCCATTTGGTGGTGATGTTTGCATTCTCCTCCAAAATGCATGACATCTTCACTAGGTAAATGTTTCACACTGAATAACCTCTTGGTCTCTTTTAGAATCCTGTATCTATTGTTTCATTCAATACACTGTCTTATGATCTTATCTGATTTTGTCAGCCTAATTAGTTATCCTTTGGATATTATCTCTGTAGTTTTCGAATCTTAAATTATTCTTTTTTCTTGTGACTAAAGATGAAGCATTTTATAGAAAACGGCTTGGTGTTTTATCATTGCAAATTCTGCTCTGGCACACACACAGGCACATGTGTATATCCATACACACGTATAAAATACACATATGTACTATATTACATGTACTTTATATTTCTCATATACGTATAATTTACACATGTTATGCTTATATATAATATACACATGAGATATGTAATATATGCATATAATATATGTATACATTGTATATGTGTGTACATAGTGAGAAATTTATATACATACTTATCAATGATATCCAGGCTAGATTATTTTATACATTATTTTCTAATTTTTTCCAACTTTTTCCTCTAGCCTATCCACATAGCTCTTCCTATCATTTGGAGGGAGGTTGGATCTCTGTCCTCTCCTTTCAAGGTTTTTTTTTTCTCCTCTCATTTTCTTTATCTGCTTTCCTCTCATCTTTTCCTTTATAATTCTGATTCATCATTCAGAGTTTCTGTTTCTTTCTTCAAGAAGGCTTCTCTCACTTGCTCCCCCTCCACTCCCCTCAGTTGATCAGGGTCCTATTAATACGTTTGGCATAGCATTCTGTTCATCAAAACACGCATCTCATGGTTATGGTCATTTAATGTCAAATTCCCCTGCTGAAATGTGGGTTCCTTGAGGATGGGGTTAAGGATCTGACTTGTCCACTATTGTAATCCTAGCCTTTATCTTAGTGGTAGACATATGGTGACTTACGCATATTTATGGAATGGAGGGATGAATGAATTTCCTGTCTGCCATTCTCATTAAAAAACCTCTATATTTAAAGTCATTAGTCAACATGACTAAGCATTTAATATAGTTTTTCCTATAATTGCCATAGAGGACAGGTTAATTACGGTACTCACTGGCTGAAAGCATTTCAACAACTTTTGCCCGTGGGGAGCTATAATTTCACCTTATGATATCATAAACCACTCAAGGATTTCATGTAGTTACCAGAACCTTGGGCTGAAGTTATAACCCTGAAAGCCCTTGCTGCCTATTAGTCATTTGGTACATGACACAAAGCAAAATATATTCTGCATTCTTGGAATTCATTTGGTGCTCAGTATATTGACTGCTTGATTTCATATTTGATCTGCAAAATCTTCATCTCCCTGAAAGTTAAACCATCTAAAATCTTATGGTAATTCACAAGTACTAGATGTGCATTGAGCGGTAATTAAATGAACACATTATGAATTTCCTATTTGTTCTGATAATTACTTTTTTCTCAAACTACACTCTTGAAATGCTGAGCAAAGCTTTGGGAGTCATGAGCATTCCTACCATTGTATGCCTAATATGTATTTGAATATAGTTTAATGTGAGGCAGCACATTGTACTGAAAATTGTGATAAATCTGAAATTAGAAAACTTGGGTTTAAGTAGCAGCTTGAACTTTGGAAAAATTACTTAACTCCTCTGAGCTTCTCCTCCGGTATTAAATGCCTTTTCTGCCTCACAAAGATGTGGGGAATCAAATGAGGGGCTGGAGTGAAAGTGGGAGGTGATGGAGGGCTTTACAAATGGTGTGCGTCATTATCAATAATTTGTCATATTAGTGAAGCAAACCAGCCATTTTCTAAAAGCATGTAAAAATGAAAAGAAAGTCACCGGATCAGGATAAAAGCTGTGTTTCCCGCGTGTAACACTTTTTCCTCTTTCAGCATTCAGTTGTAGATGAAAGCCCCATGTAAAAGCACGCCAGTGCTTTCAGTGTATTCACATAAAATTATGTGAATACAAGGGCGGCACTTTTCATCTCTCCAGAGAAGCCAGAAACAGTGATTTGTCAACTGATAAACAAGATGTGAAGAGCATGGTGAGAAATGGGTTAATAAAGGTTCAAAGAAAAAAGCTGATAAAGCTGCTTACTACCTCCCCAGAGGAAAGCACAAGATTAAAAAGGCTTAAAAGGAATCATTTCTGAAATCCCTTAGAGGATGGACTGGTGCTTGTTGGTTTGGCACAGAGGTAGTATAGATCAGTTTAGCAGTAGGGTGGGAGAATTACATGGGTGCACAGTGAATAAGAGAATTGTATAGGTTCATTATCCAAGATGTCAACCAGCTGGGCTAAAATTGTAGCTGACAAGTTAGGACTCTGAGTCAAAGCATCTCTTAGCATCTTAGATGCTAAGAGAGGGTTAGAGCTAAGCAGGATCACAGAATGGAAGTCACTGGAACATGGAGCTTGTAAGCACGGCACAGAGCCAATTATAAGATATAGTCCTAGCACATGTCACAGATTCAAGGGTAAAAGATAAGGGTGGCAAGAGTGCTCCAATGCTAGGTCAATGTGGGAACTGACCTATAGCAGTGCTTCTCTGACTGTATTGTACAAAATGAAATGCTAGGGATCTTTTAAATTGCAAATTCTGGTTCAGAGGTCTAAGGTAGGGTCTGAGATTGAACCTGAGAGTCTGCATTTCTAACAAGCTCCTGGAGATGTCAAAATTGCTGGTTCTTGGACCTCACTTCTAAGGAGAGAGGATCCAGATAGAGCATCTTAAATTCTCTGCGAAAGAATAAGATTAGTTCTTGAGCCTGGTTGAGTGAAAGGTATGGAAGAGGGCAGTGTTTGAACGTGAGGGAAAGTGGCCTCAGCTATGAGAAGCAGAGCGATAGGGAGGTGAATCTCGGCAGGAAGCTGTGCTGGCTGCCTTCTTTCGTGGTCTCTTCTATAAATCCTGTGGTTGGAGTCATCTCCCTGAAATTTATCAAAATGTGCAGTGGTACATATTCGATTTGCTCTCTATGTAAGCAGAACCATCTAGTCTAAATGAATAACCCTTATAGGAAACTAAGAGAAGTTTCACATCTTTCAGGGAACATTTGTTGTATCTTGAAATATAGGCAGTGTATGTAGGGGCCTTCTGGAGGAAAATTCCTTAATACAAAGAAATGGCTATTAGAGAAATTTCCAGATCTGCGGCAGCAAGAGAGATTTGAGATCTGACATCTTTTTATTCTAGTGGTGAGCAACCCTTTTACATGTGCACCAATTCACTTTAACTAAAAATGTCAGTAGAATGTTTTTCCATGCTATATTATTTTATATTCATATTTTATGTAATGTTTTTTATTTGGCCATACACATCTAGCTCAGTTTTTTTTTTGTCTTAGCAGCAATACTGTATTCCAATGAAGGCATGTACTATACTTTACTTAACCAATTTTCTCTTGATGACTACAGATGACTTCTGGCCTTTGAATAGTATAAACAAACTCTTGATGACTTAATGCTTTGAGCCAAATTTATGTGAGTGTGAGTTGAGTATTAGCGGTGCTGAAGATGGAGTGAAGTAATGACAGAGGGATTTAACAGTTGGGAGATTAGTTGGTACCAGAGTCCATACTCAGACACTGCAGCTTCATCTGGAGACGTCTAGCTCAGGGGAGAAGGAGAAGGAAGGGAAGCTGCCATTTCATAGTGGGTGGTGGCAAGGGAGTAGGGCAGCATCTGAGACTGACAACGCGGTGGTGGATGGAAGACCCTGTGCCAATAAACAACTTCTTAGTTTAAGAAGTATCCAGAGCTATGTTCTTGCTGGAATTCTTCCCTGGGCAGGGTAGTAGTGATGGTGATGGTGGTGTGGGGTGGGAGTTATTTCTTCCTGTATCTGTGTCTCTCCCCCTGCTTTATCCCATACTGAATCCTATTCTGTATGTGCACAGACGCAAATGTCATAATCTCAGCAGCAGTCTCTGCCCTTGAATCATCTTTGTGGTATGAGCAGCTTTCCCAGCCTAAGTCCCAGGGGTGGGGAAAGGACTGGTCAGAATAAATCAGGTTGGGGAGAACATTCTTACTGCGTGTGTAAATGACATACTGAGTAGGAATAATTCAGTCAGATTTTATTGGATATGAATCCTGCCTCTATCATATGTTAGCTATATGGCCTTGTGCAAGATCTCTAATTTCTTTTAGCCAAGTTTCCTCGTCTGTATGTATAAAGTTTAAGTGAAGAAAATCCATTTAAAGCTTATAGCACAGTCCCTAGAATATAGCAGGTATCTTAACAAATGTTATTATTTGTTGACATAGATATTTTTAGTTTCTGTTCTTGAAATTGTATCTATGATCTTATTATGAAGCAAAGTCAGTCATTTGTAACCTTTATGGTGATGATTAATCATCATTTTAAACACATAAACTAGAGGGTGTGTGTGTGTATGTGTGTGTGTATATACCTATATTGACTTACATTCTTTTTTGCCAAAGGATTCACCTCAATTAATTCTGTTTTCAGATCATGCATGGGAAAAAACCTATTTGAAATATATTTAAGGAATCATTGATAGGTTCTGTTTTGGTTGACATTGTTAACATTTTCTGTCATTTGGTATTTTTTACAAAGCAGCTTTCTGATAAAATGTCATGGTAAGTGCACTTCTTGAGTTTGAAAACATACTATAGATTCTGGCAAAATGTCTTTCTGAACTGAAGCTATGAATAACATCATATATATGATATGTATATATTTGTGCAATTGTCTGAAGTAGGGTGTATCTGGTTACAATTGAGAAAACTGAGTCCTAACTGCCCATTTCCCAGATCGAGTTCACTGTGATCCTGAATTTAGTTAAGATTGCTGACTTGCCACTGGAAACACTAGTGGTTGGATCATACTAGATCCCAATTAAGGATCAAAATATCAAGTTGAGGCTAAATCTAGCATTCAACTTAATTTACACTGTGGTGGTAGAGCTAAAATAGATATATTTTAGACACAAAAGGAACCCCTTTGGGGGACTGCCTGCAATTTCTCCACACACAGATAAATATTTATGGGATATTAAAATAAGATTCTTCATAGGGAAAACCATCATTATTTAGTTCTTCGTATTCCAAATGTGTTTCCATTTAACCTGCATTAACTTTTCATATAATATAAATGTATCTTTGTGAACACAGTCAATAGACATGTATAGTGGTAATTGTTTTAATTATATAAGATATATGTGAATATTTATAAACACCCCATTATATATTCATTGGTATAGAAAAGTATCTATGTATAGAGAATGCTTGCTGAGAAGGTTAATAAGGTAAACAAGGTTATAAGCAAATTTTCTCCTATTTTAAGAGAAGGGTTTGCAAAAATTTGACACATTCTGTTTATATTCAAATGAAGGGAATGATCTTAGACATTCATTAAAGCAAACTCAGCAGGGTATCTAATTGAAAAAACTTTGCTGCAGTTAGTATGAATTACTATATCTATTTGAGAGTAATAAAACTGCAGTTATTTAAAAAATTCTGTAAAGATGCCATCTCAAAATTATTTTAGAAGTAGGTGAGGAAGTAATAGCTCGAATGCTCACTTGTTCAGTTTTCCACTTAGCGACCTGAATTAACAAAATCTTGGTGGTTTTTCTAAAGTTCCTTCAATTGGAGAACATTCAAGAAGGGAAGAGATTACCAATTTTTTCAACTCCCTACTAATTGTCACTTACTGTGTGTCTGACCTACTCTGGGCCAATAAAAGGTTCTGACCCAACTCTATCATCTACTGCCAGGGACCCAGAACCATCCAGGCTGGGGCAGCATCATCTGTCTCATGTTCCGTCAGAGTGCCTTCCCTCTCAAGCGTCCTACATCTCTGAGCCCTGCTCCACTTATGGACATTATGGTCTTAGGTTTTCTTTGCTTTGATGGTCTGGTTATATGCAATCTCCTGGCTCAAACACTCCAGGTCAGCCTTGGACATAATTCCAACTGCAAGTGAGAGGTGCTCCACCTCTATCCTCCCAGTCTCATGTTGCCCATCTCTGCTTGGCCTTACAATCAAGTCCATTTATTTATGCAATACTTACCTCAACAAGTGGTTGCCATATGCAAAACCCTAAGGATGTAGGGGCATAAGACAGATTTAGTCTTTACTCTCAGAGTTTATAATCTAGTAGTGGATGGAATCAGAACTTCAGCTGAATATGTTGCATCATTATCTCCTTTAATTTTCACATGAGGAAATAGAGGCCATGAGAGGCTAAGTAACTTTCAGAACTTCACAAACTAACATGTAATGGAATCAGGCATCAAACAAATCTGTCCAATGCCAGAACTTTGCCCTTTGCATCATACTACATTGCCTCCTACCCGAGCTTTCTTCTATTTATTCCATGCCATCTAGTATGAGAATGATTTTGAAAGGTCATACCAAAAGCACTGATTTCAAAGGAATGGCTGTACAACACTATACCCTTATTCCAACGATGCTGCCATTTTGCATGCATTTATGAATTGAATAACATTCACTGAATATTTGCTGCTCACCCAACACTGTGCTAGGTTCTGAGGATATAGGAGTAAGCAAGACGAAGTGGGACAATTAACAAACAAATAGGCAACATGACAATTAACAGATTGAGTCCTATGAAGGGAATAAACCAGGTGAGAATAGGAAATTACTTCTGAAAGTCTCTGTGGAAAGCATAAGTATCTTTGAAATGTAAACATTTTACTAGGGGAGCGTTGCTCATTGAGGAACTCATCTTACCTGGTCTTGAAAGGCTACAGGCAGCAGCAGCACAGGTGGAGCAAATTTTGTTGTTGTGACTGTTGCTGTCACAACTATTGTCTCATGTCTGAGTTATTCTCATTCTTAATTGGTTTATTAAGCACTTTCATAATACAGTAAATATTTCCTTTAATTATACTGCCCAGATATCAATGCTGTGATATTTTATACCTTTCCTCTAGTCACTTTTCTTTATAGCATGCATGTATGTATATTACAAAATTAGAAATGTAGTACGTGGTTTTGTAACCTGAATTTTCACCTAACATTACATTTTGGTTTTTTGACATCTTAAAAGGCTCTTCAAAATCATCTCCACTAACTACATTTTATAGCATATAAGAATATTATAATTTATTAATTGTGCTATATATTGGACACTTATGTAGTTTCCAAGTTTTTGCAATTTTGAGTAAGGTTGCAGTGGATCTTTGCAATAAATTGTTGTCCACATATTAAATTATTTCCTTTGGACAGATTCCTAGAAGTGAAAGTCAAGGGTGAAAGGGCATGAATCCTTTTAAGGCTTTTGACACAAATAGCCAAAATGATTTATGAACATATTGTAAATTTACCCTCCCAGCAACAGTCTCAACGTGCTTTCATCAAGACTGAGAACTATCAATAAAAAGGTCCTAATTTGATAGGTAAAAATACCATCTCATTACTGTTTTAATTAGCATTTCTTAAATTACAAGTAAGATTTAACATTTTTTATATTTGTTGGTCAATTTTATTCTTTTCCTGAATTACTGTTGATATTGTTTATTTATTTGATTTTTATATTACTTATGTATATCTTGCTTTCTTGAAAAGATTTAAAGCAGCTTAAAGGTCACACAAAATACAAGATAGCATAAATTAAAATAGGGTGAACTAAGAAAGAAGAAACAATATTGTTTCCACAGTGACAATACATCTGCTATTAATGGACAAGCAATTTGTCTCCAAACTACTCTTTAGAAGTTACCTTAAGAAAGGAATCTTGACATTTACCCAGTTGACCTTGACAATGAGATGGAGGGGAGAGAGAAATTGTTCAACGTAAATATAATTTTTATTGGTATTAACATCTGACAAGACTTTATTGTTATTATTATTTTGTACCCCCTAGGTATCAGACACTATACAAGGTGATTTAGTTGGATTATTTTATTTAACTTCCATAACTAGTTAATGGGGAGGAAGTACTATATTAATTTCACTTACAGTAGCATCTGCCATATGGGAAATGGTCAATGAATATTAAGTATTTCAGTATCTAGAGAAACAAATACCATGAGTCTTTCTATAAGATTAACATTAACCTATATTTTTAAAAGATGCAACAATCAAACAAAAATGCCTTTTGGAATTTTGACTTGAATTGCTTTAAACTTATGCTACTAATAAAGGAAATTTAATATCTTTAAATATTAAATCTTCCAATTTGGTAATATGGTAGTTTATTCTATCCAAATCATCTTTTATTACATTAAATTTTTTAAAAACACAATTGTTATAGAGGGCACTTCTATGATCTATCATGAATTTTTGTTGCTAGAGTGAATGAGATATTTCTCCTGTTATGTTTTCCACCTGGAAGTACATAGAACCCATAGGAAGTGTTCCCAGACCATGGCATTTTTTGGACATCTCTTCTTTTTAGAAATTTTCCCTCTGTAATGTCTGGTGAACAAAATCCTCTACTTTGTTACTTATCTGATTCTCATTGTTCTCCTTTTCTGGCTTTCCAATCTTGTAGTTCATGATGGAGTGGTCAGGATTGCCCTCTCCTTCCTCCAGCCTCAGGGCTTCTGCACTTGCTGCCCCATCACCCCAAAATGCTCTTTTGTGACACCCCTGCCAAGTCCCCTTTATCTCATTTATGTCTTTCAGATCTCAGCCAGAACTTCTTTCCCCACGGGGGCCTTCTTTAACTCTCCATTCAGATCAGATCTCCTGCAAAGCTCCCAGATTACACTGTATTTTCCTTCACAGCAGTTTAGTATGGCTTTAATCACCAGCTGACTATATGCTCTCTTGATGAATATCTTTCTTTCTCACTAAATTCCACGTTGAAAGGACAGTGTCTATTTTGCTTACTCCTAAATTCCTAGCCACCTAGCATGGTGCCTGGAACAGAAGGTGCTGTTACTGGATGAAGTAAAGAATGAGTGGTTTGATGGAGTTAAGTTTTCTTTCCTCTCACCTCCAATCCCATTTTCAGTGTTTTGTTGGCCTTGGAGTTATGGCATCCCCCACTTCTTCATGGCCAGCTTTTATTACATGAATTCATATGTTTTATTGGGCAGCCACATGCTTGTTATATGAAGATCAATAAAGGTGGCTTTTATTATTTTGGGAAATGCCTCTCATTTCATACTAGGGCTTTTCCAATGTCCTTGCTTTAATATTTCTGGTTAAAGTTTGCTCTTGCCTTCATAGCATGTCTATTTAATTTTTAACATTTACTTGAATGTTCACCAGGACTATTTTCCTAAAGCAATACTATAGTTTCCCTGTACAACAATGGCACTAGCCTCCTATTCCCTCTACGAAGCTGATATTTTCTTTTTCTTCCTTTTATTTTTTTATATTAAATACTCAGGGCTAAAGGTGGATAAGCTGGAAAAGAAGTACTAGAAAGTCCATTAAAATCAGCAAATTGTTTATTTGAGTGCTCATGGATCCTTTCAACCAGGCAAATTCAGCTCTATGAGAAGAGATGAGCTTTATCTTTCAGTGAACTTTATTTTGTGAAGTGATTTTTTTCATCTTGTCTCATATCCCAGCAGAGCAGATGCCAATGGCTGGAAGGTTCTAAGAATGCCCAGATCTATTCCTCAGACCATAGGAGACCCAAAAGGAGACCTTGTTGGACAAAAATTATACTGCAGTTCCTACCCATCTGTCAACCATCCCAAAATTGTAAAAGGAAATGACTTTGAATGATGAGGCAATGGGTGCTTGCTTCCATCTGTCTACTTTAATTTCAGCATCACCTATAATGAGTAGTGCTAGTTTTATGTCGGGGAAATACTTAAATAAGCTCTATTAAATACATCACTCATAAATTCTTGCTTTCATGGTCGCATGCTTCAAGAGCCCACCCACTTTGAAGCATGGAGCTTGCCTCCCAGATGAGTTGGTGGGAGGCTTGTGAGAAGATATATATATATTACTTTTAGTGTAAAATAAATTATTCTGGCAAAAATAGTTAAGTGAGGATAGAATCATCCTCTTGAATCTTATTTGCACAGCAGGCCAGTTCCTCTCCCTTGGGGTTATCTGCAGGAGCCGCCAGCAACAAGATTATTTCTTTCCTCTGACCCCCTATCAGGGAAAAAAGATTTCAACCTCCCTTGGCTGCTGCAACATGTAGTGAATCATAAATTCGTCTGTCTTGCACAGTCTTTTGCTTTTAATTTTATTTCTGATTCAAAGTAGCTGGTTGCAGCCAATGAATCTCAGCCCTGAAATGGTGATAAAATATTCACCCTTTTAATTCTTAACAGTTTTATTAATTGTGTTAAATGTATAGCCAGAGTGCTAAACAATTATGATCAAGAAGAAAAATGGAGCTATTACATTCATTGTAAGTTATCTGATATCAGGGTTACAGACACTCAGCCAGGACTCAATTTGTAGACAGACCATGTATAAATACAGATCATCACAAATCTTACCTTTTAAGTCAATAGGTTTTCATCCAAACATATCTTCCCAAAGAAATATAAGTGGTGTTTGGATTCTAAGATTAATATTAAAAAAATAACCAAAATTTGGGGCTAGAAATAGAAACTATTTACATAAAAATAAGGAAACACTGTTATAATTTAAAATATTATATGCAAAACAAAAGTCATTTTAAGGAAAGAGTAGATGGAACTTTTGGGGAGTCTCTTTTTCAGATTTGGGGTGCCTAGATGGCCTGTAAGAGCTAATGGCATCAATTCCTTGGACCACATTTCTTAATAAAATGCTTCTAGGGAAGTCTGGGAGTTGTCATTCTCAAAGCTTTAGGGCACACAATTATAATAGAAAGTCTTGGGGAGATTATCCCAAGGTAACCAAAGAAGAGTTAAAAGAGAAGGAGAGAAGGCAGGTGTTTAACATATTGACTGCCACACTAGAAAAAAAAATTTTTCCCTGGGGCCATGGTATTTTATTAGAACGATCCTTTCTAATTTGTTACTTGTTTTCTGTGTGTAAGTTATATGCAATGCAATTCACGTTTTTAGAATTAAATTGTCAATATTAATTGTAACAATAAGAACATCAACAAGATTTTCATGAACCAACTGCAGGGTTTTGCTTCACGGGGCCCCAGGGTTAACACTAGCCTGAGTTAAATACAACTCACATGGCAGTCAATGTGCTAAGAGAATTAATGAGGAAGCACAGGACCACTCATGTGAGATGAACTAACTGAGGAGAGTTGTGAGTATGAAAATGGGGTTAAAATGGCAAACCATCCTAATATCCAGTAGATGAGGGGAATGACAGGATATGAAGAGAAATGAGACAAGGAGTTAGAGGCAGAAGAGTCTTCAGAGTGTGACCAATATTCCATATAAAATGTCACCTCTCATTCAGATCTGGGGGATTTTTTAGCTTATGGCAAAACCTCCCACAAATGTCCCCAGAGAACCACAGAGATCTGTAACTCTGATGTAAACAATAAGTTCTCCCTCATCAGAACTAAAATGTTATCAGTGTGAATCTGAAAAATGAAAATGGAATTTTGAAAAATACTGGAAAAAATTAAATCACGTAAACCTAGTTTCATCAGACATTAACACACACACATTAATTCTCATTGTCTTAGGCATTGATCCACCTCTATCCTTTCTGATAACCACCAGCAAGAAGCTAGGCATGGCAGGTAGGATGATACCAATCTTCTCAAAAAATCAAAATTCAGTCTATCGAGTGGCTTTTGTGGGCTTGTATGACAGCTCCAGGACACCTTTTTCTCTCTATCTTTCACCTCGTCTCTCTGCAAATCCCCTATTCCAGTACGCCCCCCTCCCGATTCCTTATTCATCGTGCTTTCCTTCAGACAGCTATTTTCTCCCCATCACCTTTTCCCTCGGGAATCTCATACCCCTGGGGCTTTAATATACAGCATTGCTTTCCCACCCCAGCTTCCCTCTAGCTTCAACCTCACTCCTGTTTCCAACTGTCTGCTGGATTTTTACCTGGATGTTCAAAACAGATTTTAAAATGCCATTCATGAAACCGAACTGATCACTGTCTTTTCTGCTTCCTTGAATGATACGGTGCTGTCATCTTCTCAGACACTCAGGGCTGTAGCTTTGCAGGTATGGCTCTTTGCTCTTGCTCCCATCCAAGTAACTGCCGGGTCCTACTCATTTGCGCAGTGTTTCTTGCATCCTTTTTTTCTTTCTATCAGTGACCATAGCTGTAACTTCAACTCTGTTCATTTTCTTTCTCTTTCAGTCTTGTCTGCCTGCTGCTGCTGGAGCAGTCATTTTAAACGGAGACTATTACACTGCCCTGTCCCATTGTTCAAGAATGGCAATGGATCTCTATGGAAGTTCACTTTCCTTAGCCCCATATCAAAGGTTCTCTGTTGCCTCAACTAAACTTATTTTTTTCTGATTTAGACCTTACCTCCTTTCCTTCCTGTAATGTATGTTGTGTCTAAATTGAATACTCAGTGGTATCTTAATTGTGCTTTATACTTTCTGCCTCCAAGTAGTTCATGCTGCTCCTTCACTGGAATGTTCATTTCTCCTTCCCTGATGCACATGTTCAAATTCTTACTATTCTTCAATAATCACGAATTTTACCTTGTTAATTAAGCTTTTCCTTCATGTACTGAGTTGAAGGTGATCATCTTTTCCTTGAACTTTGACAGCACTTCTGTTTCTAAACTGTGGCATATTTATAACTTTTAAAGTTGTTTCTTCTTTTGTGTATGTCTCTTCTTCCCTACTTGATTAAAGTCAAATAATTTGACTTGTTTACCTCTGAATTTCTCTATATCACTTAGTGTATGAAAAAGGGATAGTCCTCCTTAAGGAATTTGGCATTGGTAGGAGAGAAAAGCACTCATGCAAGTAACTACAATATATTCAAGAATAGATACTAAGTAACTGAAGATGCTATTGAAATCATTTTTATTTTATGTCCCTGTGGAAGAGTGAGGACATTATGTATTCTACATAATACCACCTATGTGGATGAAAGTTAAAAAATTCTGTCACCAACATTATTCTCCAAAAGTCCAGGTAAGAATTACTTAGCCAAATAATCTAGGTGTCTTTTTATGGAAAAAACCTCTAAGTGAGAGATTTTTTTTTTTTTTTTTGAGACAGAGTCTCACTCTGTTGCCCGGGCTAGAGTGCCGTGGCGTCAGCCTAGCTCACAGCAACCTCAAACTCCTGGGCTCAAGTGATCCTTCTGCCTCAGCCTCTCAAGTAGCTGGGACTACAGGC
>CAUYRT010074320.1:0-36138 GCA_963574885.1 Lepilemur ruficaudatus | reverse complement strand
CGTTTCTTAAAATTGAGTAATATTCCATTGTGAACATATACCAAATTTTAACAATCCACTCATGAATTGACGGGCACTTGGGTTGTTTCCACAACCTAGCAATAGTGAATTGTGCTGCCATAAACACTTAGGTGCAGATGTCTTTATCATACAATGTCTTGTGCTCTTTTGGGTAGATACCTAATAATGCTATTGCTGGATCGAATGGTATTATTTTTGAAGAAGGGAAACATGATTAAAAATTAGAATGGAACTTTCTTGTTAATACGACAGTACATTGGTAATACCCCAAAGGTCTGCACATTAAAAACCCATGGAGTTAAAGGACAAAATTGGGCTAAAGTGTTGAAAACTAGTTAAAAAGGAAGACCGAATGTCAAAGTGTGGTACAAATACACACTGGTTGGAACACTGCTGTCAATGTATGGACAACTAATATTTTAGACTATGCGGAGCAGTAAAGAACATCCCTAAGCAGGCAGGAATAAGATTTTATTTAATGTTATTGGCTCAGTCATGAGAGGACTTTCCACTCCAAATTCTCACTGATATACTTTATCTCTGAACAAACCAGGGCTGGCTACTTTTGCCTTTTACCACATTATCCATCTTATTTATGCATCTGTTTAAGTATTAACACCCATAATATAGAAGAGATATATTTTAATAATAATACTATCAATGCAGTTATATAATTCAATTTTAGTAATTCTTAATATTTTTAATTACTATTCCCTTATGATTTAAATTTTTAAAAAATATTAAAGGCATGTTATGTCTCAGGAAAGTTCTAGCCACTGACATTCTATTATCCTTGTCACACTGACACTATAAGGTAGGAAGTACTAGTTGCTTCATTGTATAGATTAGGAAACTGAGGGATCTAAAACTAATGAATAACTAGGTTGGAATTTGATTCTGGGTCTGACTTTAGTACTCTAGGGGGAAAGAGAAAAAGAGAGGAAGAGGAGGGTAAGAGGTAGAAAATAGAAGAGTGAAAGAGAATTAGAAGTAATAAAAGCATCATGGATTCCATAGAAATAAGCTGAATTTAGAAAAAGCCCACTTTTTTCAAATAGGAATAAATAAAAAATTCACAAAAAAGAGACTTGTAAATATATATGTTGGACATAGGAATCAAGCATTATCCAGATGATGTAAAGAAATGCCCATGTTTTTGTGTGTTTCAGGAAAACAAGAAATTTTAGAAAATATCTTCTTATGTCCTGATTTCTTCAAATTCAATGAAATAAATACTTTTAATAGATTTAAAAAAAGAACAAATCATTTAAAATTATACTGAATTTGTCTGACATTAGCAACAACAACAAAAAGAAGTTGAATAAAAAGATCCAGAAATCCAACAAAAGTCTGGGCGTGGTGGCTCACACCTGTATTCCCAGCACTTTGAGAGGCCAACGAAGCAGGATCACTTGAGGCCAGGAGTTTCATTCAGACCAGAATTCCAATAAAAATTCAGTTCTACATTTGAGGACTGTGGAAATGATCCTCACAAAATTAAGTGATTTCACAACCTCTCAATACACAGGGAGAGAAAGTAATATATAAAAAGAATAGAAGGGTAATAGATTGAGAAGAGAAAGAATGGACTAAAATAACTCCAATTTGTCAAAACTAGTGCTCCTGAAGAACTCAGAATAAAATTTAAAAAAAGAAATACTGAAAGACACAATTAAAGAAAACTTTCATGACATAAAAATTTTTGAATTTTCAAATTAACTAGTGTCAATTGGCAAAATAAATAAACTCTTATTTAGACATAGTCTGATAATAGTTTAGACTTTTAAGCATAAAGAAAACAATGACATGCATCTAACCAAAAGGATAAGAAAAACATTATATATACAAAGGCAAAATTGCTGATTTTAGAGTTTTCTTGGGAAATTCTGGACACACAATTAAATGGATGATTTTCTACAGAAATTTCAGGGCTAGACTCAAAATATGTAATCAAAGTGTTGCTCCTATAGTAATGTGACAGGAAACTAATCTCAGGTAATTGAGGATCAATAAAACACACTGCTTACATCCTCTTGCCAAGAAAACTCTTTTTGAAAATATATTTCAGCTAATGGGAAGAAGAATCAAAATAAAGAATTCAAGAGCAGATAATTTTTTTTCCTTACAAAAGTAGAAGGAATGTCAGTCAACATTTAGATTCAGTTAAATGGATAGAGACAAGTACAAAATATTGTAAATATAGTAATAAAATAAAAAAATAAAAATTCTTGAAATATATTTCATCATTAAAAATCTTATTCTATGATCCCAGATTACATTTGCAAAATACGGAAAATTGACACGAATGGAGAAAGAGAAAGTACAAGTGTAAAGAAAATTATTTTTTAGTTTTCCACTTTATCTGCCTTCCAAATAACTATAAAATATCAAAACAAACTACCTATAACCTAAGTAGAAAAGACTGAAAGTAAAGAAAATAATAATGAAGTATGAAACAATAAATAAATAACAATTAAAGTTGGAGAACAACATGACAATGGTTACAGCAGATCTTAAAATGCCTATACCAATTGAAATGACCTTTATACAGTTCATGTTACTATACAAAATAGACGAAATTGGAAGACATGAAGAAAATGGACTAAACTACTAACAGTGATTAGTTAGAGCATACTGTAGAAAACTTTAATTTTCCTTATATCTCCTATAAAAATAGTCTCGTTACTAAATATTTTTTAAAGCAACAATATCATCTACCCCCAAAACTCAATAACAATATTCAACACAAGAGTAAAGGGTATTAGTCTTGGAATAGCTTCTTGAAAATGAAGCTATTTTCTATTTTAAAAACTTAATAAATTACTGATGACAATTTTAACATAAAATTAGTACAATTAAAAGGGAATAGTTTAAAATTAAGGAAGAAAATAATTCTGTTGATAAAAGATACAATCATTAGTAATTTCATGGGTTTTTTTTAACCTCATGCACTGAATAGCATAATCTCAAAACTGTTAGAAATGTAAAGAATAGTATAATTCTAAATTTTAAGTTAAAGAGCATGTAATAATTGAGTTCATAAATTTTAAAGAACATGCCTAATAAATAGAAAATTGTGCACTTTTTAAGCAGAGTCAGTTACTCTTTCCAAAGCATTATTGACTTTATATAAAGTAGAACATGTAGCGACCCTTCTAACCTCGTAAATTGAAAATGAAAGTTTAATCATAGGAGGAGGAAAGACAAAGGTGAGGAAAGGAAAGAAGGAGAAGAGGAAGAAGACAACTATCCAGATAACTAAAGATGTACCCAGATGGGAGATTATAGTTTTAAAGACTTTGATTATTTAAAACAGAAAGACATAAATTAAAGCACTTAGAACAGTCCTATATCATTTAGTGCTATAAGTGTGAACAACTATTATTGTAATTGTTAATGGTAATAAAATAAAAAATGGAGTTTCTAATATTAACATTATGTTAGTAAATAGCTTTTAAAAGTATAGAAATTATATTTGATACGCTAAAACAAGCAATACATAAAATCGAGAATTTAAAACTTGCACTGAAAAAAGGAATTCTAAGTTCAAATGATATTTGTAATTTTTCTCTAATTGGTTTTCAAACCAGGGCATATGTAACCTTGGGGCACGTTAAGACTTTCAGAGGTATATAAAGTACAGAAAGTTTTAAGGAAATTAACTTCCAGTGCTCCTTTTTCATTTTTGAAAACCAAGAAGCTTGGAGTTCACTTTTTGAGATATTTTATTTCATCCTCAGCTGAGCAAAAGAAGTAAAGGAGAAGACTTTTATTTCTGTTATGACGGAAGACTGACATGATAAATGTCTCCTTTAATTTTACGTGGCTACTCCAGGTCTTTAGCATTAAAACAGCATGGAGCAATGGAGGAAAACTGATAAGATTACCTAGCTAGATGCAAACTAGGCAGAGTCAGGTTAAGAAAGGGGCAGAAAAGAAGCCTCGGCCTTGGTAATGCAATTTGTTCTTGGTTCTCTTTCTAGGTTGAAATCTTCACTCATAGGTGTAGCATGGGAGTGACGCTTGCACAACACTGGGCAAATATAACTGAGTTGAGCACACCTTTCTACCACTTTTCTCTCCTGACTGTGCATGCCATCACTAACTGTCTTCAATCATTTGGCTAGTTCCCTTTGTCTATTAAATGTAATTTGGAGATACTTCTTAGACTTGGTTGGTGATATTGTATGTTGGGCATAATGCTTAGGGTCATGGGTAATATAAATTCTGAAAAAATGCTTGGGAGGCAGAATTTTGATAGATTTTTATGGGCACATAGCATTCAAAACACCAAGAGAGATATCTCACATTGCATGTTAAACTTGGCTGGGAAGAAGAGGTTTTGTAACCATATTATTAGTAGAATTTCCAAGGCTTCTAACTCCTATCCTAATTTATTAGAAGGAAGAGGAAGGCATATCAGGATAATACTCTCATATTAGAGTATTAGGAGGAGGGGAAAAAGGATAAACAAACTAGTGTCAGCCCTTTGTCTCAAGAGATATTCTATTAATATCATCTGATATCCCAAATAGGCAATGATCAGAAACCTAAATTACTTAGATTTTATACATATTACAGTCCTCAACTTTTTGTTTCTTTCTAATTCCTAGCAGGCTGAAAATGACCCCAAAATTACTCAAGGTATTATAACGAAATTAGCAAGATGGGGTAAAATAGACAAGCTATATATATCATATAAATGCTAACTAATGGGATAAAAATAAAAAATAAGATTACACGAATTTTTATACATAAATAACAGGTAACATGATTCTAGTGTTGTCCTGTAACAGCCTTCTTCTTCCTTTTATAATTACATTTTTCCAGGAGTTGAGTGCACCAGGAGAGCAGTAGTAGGAGATGAAATCAGACAAGTTAGAGCTTTGGTTTTTTTCTCTAAGTGAAATGAGGAGCCATTGGGGGGGTCTTAAGAAGTAGAGTGACAGGATTTGACTCATGTTTTTAGAGGATTGTTCTGAGTGCTAAGCTGAGATTAAACTATGGAAAGTAAAGGTAGAGGAAGGGAGATCCCTCCAGGGGCACTGCAGCATTCCAGACTCGAGACGGTGGCAGCTCAGCTGGAACAGCAGAGCAGGTGGTACAACTGTCTCAGTTGGGTGACAGTGTATGTGGTAAGATACAGGTATATTCTGTATTTATTTTGAGAGTAGAGCCATTAAATTTCTCAACAAATTGGTTGTAGGGTATAAGTGAAAATTGGAAGTGGAGAAAAGACTTAATTTTTTGACCTGAACAAATGGAAGACGGAATTTCCAGTCACTGAGATGGGGAAGAACAAAGGTAGAGCAGGTTTCAGTAGAGCAGGCATTCAGTTTTGGAAATGATGGATTTTATGAGAGAAGAAAAACTTTCTTCTACCTCTTACGTTCTGTGACTAGGCTTAATAATTAAACTGACATAAGACGGAGTAAAGGAGACAAGCATACAAAGTTTATTTATATTTTTACTTGCACACAGGAATCTTAAAAAGAAAAATGAAGATCTGAAGAAGCCATTAGGGCCAAAAGCTTATTTACCTTTTTAAACAAAGAATGATAAATTGTGGGGATGTGACAAGACAAAGATGTTTGGGCTAAGGGCAATAAATTTTAGGACAGTGACTGGGAAATATATAGGGGAGACTAATGGCAAATAAGGGTTATTTCAGTATGTTTGTTTGTATAGATCTGTTTCATTATCAACTCCCAGTCTCAGGAGGTAAGAATGTTCTTCTTTTCCTGGTACAGAGAGGGCACCTTTCTCATGGGAAATTTTATGCCTTGCTTTTAGGTAGAAAGCAGAAGATCAGAGAGACCTTCCTGCCTCTGCTGTTTCTCAAGTGCCTTCAGCTCAAAATAATCAATATGCCAAAGGGGCATATTTTGGAGTGACATGCTCTGAACCCCTCCAGTTTGAAATGTCTGTTGGACATCCAGGTGAAGATGTAAGTATGCAGCTGGAGACATACATTTGGAGTTCGGGAGACAGGTCTGTAGATATCAACTGTAGATATTAACATGGGAGTCACTGGCAAACTAGTGGCCTTTCAAGTCATGAAACTATGAGATTACCAAGAGAAAGTATGTAGACAGACGACAGGAAGAACTGAACTGAATCCTGAGGTATTCCAATATTAAAAGGATGGGAAGAAGAGGAGAGCCATAGAGAGACTGAAGAGTTACAGTTGTAGGAGAAAATTCAGTAGAGTGTGGTGTCCTAAAGCCAAGAAGAGGGGAAAAAACGATCAGCTTTGTCAAATGCTGTGAGGGATCAGGATGAAGTCTAAGACTTGGCCATTGGAATTAGCAGTGTGTATTCCATTGGTAACTTTGATAAGGGAATCTTTAGTAGAATGGTGAGGTGTGAAACCTGATTGGCATAAGTTTAAAAGAAGAGAAAAGGAATTGGAGACCCAGTGAGTAGAATAACCTAGGAGTTACAACAAAGGAAAACAAAGGTATGAGGTCTGTCTTGGTATGAGTAAAGCCAAAGAGAAGTTATAGTATGTTTATATGGTGATGGGTCCAGTTAAGAGAAAAATAGAAGAAATTGATGATACACTATCATTTATTTTCACAATAACCCTCTAATAGAATTCTAACTAGTATTTTTATTGTTCAGATGAAGAACTTGGGGGCAGAAAGTTTAAGTAGCATGCCCACTTTTTTATTTCTGATTTATGTCATCCTTTTAAAGCTTTAATCATTCCTTTTATTTTTTTTAGCTCATGTTGAAATATTGTTTTGTTTCCATCCATTTTGTTGCTTCACTCTCCTTTTGTGTTTTCATTAACTGAAAGAATGCTATTTAGTTCACTGTAAGATTTATTCTTATTTATTCTATGTATCTTTTGGAGCTTGATTATAGACCCCCCCTTTTTTTTTTCCATTTTCTGTGTTTACATAAGAAGAGGTTTCCTGGACTAATAGAAGCAGGTTCCTGGAGAGTTGAAGGGAATAGACCAAGATAACTTTCCTACCTTTATAGTGCCCTCTTCTGTTACTACGAATATCTCAATAACCTCTGGTATCTAAAATAGGAAGATTCATAAAAGCAGAAAATAGAATGGTAGGTGGTTACCAGGGATAGGGGGTAGGGGTAAATGGGGAGTTGCTATTCAAAGGATATAAAGTTTCAGTTACATAAGATGAATAAGTTTTAGATAGCTGTTGTACAACATCATGCCTATAGTTAAGAATACTATATTGTATACTTAAAAATTTGTTAAACATTGTTAAGAGATCTTAGGTTAAATGTTCTTACCAAAATAAAAAATACATAAATAGAAAAGCACTGTATAGCCCCTCTCTGAGATCTGAGCCTAGGTCAGGAAAACTCTCTGGTTCCAGTGCTGTGGTTCCTAGATCTTGTACTACCAGAGAGTGTTTTCTACTTTATATCTTATATTTTTTTTTCGGATACTTTCTGAGATTGGTCTCCTCAGGACTACTAATAACTCCCTTCAAATATCTAAAACTTCTTTCTCCCTTACTCCCAAGGATTCTTTCCTACTCTATTTAGATGGATATATATATATATATATATATATTTATGTATGTATATTTTAGCAATTTTTCCTCAAGTGTGAGGCTCTATCTTTTGGAAACAGAGAATTCACTGGAAGTGTCTAAGGTCCCTGTGGGCAGTCCATATGGAAAAAATCATAAATGTTTACCTCCCCTCTCCCACACCATATACAAAAATAAACTTTAGGCATATAGATCTCAACACAAAGAGTCAAATGATAAAGATACCAGGAAAAAATAAAGAAGATTATCTTTGTAACCTTGGATATGCTAAGTTTTTTTAAGAGTACATAAAATTACCAACTCTAAAATAAAATTTGATAAACTGTATTACATTAAAATTAAGAACTTCCACTCATCAGAAAACACCATGAAGACAGTGAAAGTCAACAAGGAGGTAGAGAAAACAGTTGGAATGTATACATCTGACAAAGGACAAATATCCAAAATATAAGAAGCTCTTCCGCAAATCAATAAAAAAGAAGATAATCTCATAAAATGATTAAAAGACTTAGAGCAGACACTTCTCAAAAGAGAATGTCCATAAGGCCAGTAAACGTGAAAAACTGCTCAACTTCATTAGTCATCAGGAAAATGTAAATTAAAACTACAGTGCAATATATTTACACAGCCAGCAGAATGGTTAGAATGAGAGATTCATTCTAAGTGTTGACTGAAATGAGGAACAATTGAACTCAGGTTCACTGCTAGTAAAAATGTAAGCCACTATAACCGCATTTAAAAACTCCGGAAGTTCCAAAGAAAGCCGGATATATGCATAGCCAGTGACTCCACTCCCAAATATATATTCGACAGAAACCCATTCTTTTGTTCACAAATGATTTGCGCATGTATGTTCATAGCAGCACTAGTCCTGAAAGCTTTCAAAACAGAAGGTAACCAAACGTTCATCGATATCAAAATGAACAAATCTACAGTAGTGTATGTAGTGTATGAATACAATATAGTTGTAGCAACAAATCATTTTGAATGCATGCAACAATTAATGTAGAGGAATCTTATAAACAAAATTATGGGAAAAAAAAAAAAAGACAAACCCCAAAGAGTACTCACTATATGATTCCATTTAAATAAATTTCAAATACAAGTAAAAATAATCTGTGGTGCTAGAAATCAGAATCCTGGTTGCCCTTTTAAATAGAACAACAGTGATGAGGCGGGGCAATTTTGTTCTATTTCTTGATCTTGTCACTGATTTCTAAATGTGTGTTAACTTTGTGAAAATTCAGTAATGTACATTTATAATCCGTAAATTGTATTTCAATAAAAATTTCACTTAAAAGTCCAAGTAATAAACAGATAATCAATTATGTCCAAAGTATAGCTCATTGTTGAATTCTGCTTAATCTTTTTAAAGGACATATATCTTATTTGTGTATGTGTATAGGTGGGATCTATGCTGCTGCTCTCATCCTACAGTAACTGGAAACGATGTAATTACTTTGTTTAAAACTTTGAACATACCCTTCTGAATGCATACAGAATCCACTCTCGGGAAATGCTTATTTGTAGAGGTCACATCTTCATTACTTTGGCCCTAAATCCACTGCACTTTTGGTATTATTTAATAAGAGTATTGCTTTTCTGTTAAGAAAGGTTGGACACTGCTAATTAAATAGAATTAGATTCAATGTTACTCCTGTTTCTGCTGTCAAAATCCATTCTCTGTCCTATGAAAGGACTCATGAAACAGCAGCTAGTTTTCACCAACTTATTTTGTTCAATTAAAACTAAATTACACAATTGAACTCTTTTCTTGTCTTTTCTATATAATATTTTAGTTAATTGCTTAATTAAAATTGAAGCCTGACATTTGTTTTTTTTCTCTTTAAGAAAAAAGAAAAAGAAAATAGAAAATACACTCATTGCCACTTTCCAATTCAGTTATTCAGCAGGAAGCTCTGGAAATAATCTTCTATTACCAAAGAAAAAAATAGTTTACACTATTCTCATGAAAATATTTTTAAAATAGATACGAGAAAGTTAGTTAAATTCAATGTCAGATTCCAGTTTCTAGGAAGGCATTTATAATGCAACCATGTTCAACAGATATCTCTAGTTTTCATGACACACACATACACAAAATCCCAGAAACACTGACCTGATTTTCCTTAGTATCTTCATCATTTCCTAATAGCCATTTTGCACATGGAAATAATTATTGATTCTACCTTTTGGTAGCAATATTTAGTACTATTGCTCCAAAATTCCAATCTCTTTTAAGATCGTGACTACCCTCTGTGCAGTCATTACTGTTTTGGCATTCTCAAATTGTTTTATGTACATTAACTCATTTAATAATCATAACACCCTATTTAATAGGTACTATCATTATTCCCTTTGTATAGATAAGAAAGAATTTTCATTCTTTGTAATTTAACCACTGTATTGTGTTGCCTCTAAGAAGATATAGGCTAACAGATACTTTTTCTTCTAAAAATCACAGAATTTGTTTTTTCTATTCATTTACTGATTCAACAGCCATTTACTGGGATTCTATGTTATATATAGATGTGTTAAGTGGTAGGTATGCATCAGTGAATAAAACAGATGTAGTTTTTGCCATCATGGAACTTAAAGACAATTAACAAGTAAAAATAAATGAACAAACACATAATTAAAGAAAAAGACAATTAATAAACATTTAATTGTGAAGCAGTCTTCACTGCACAGTTACAGAATAAACCAATTTCAACTACAGCAATTTAGTTAAATAAAGCCAGTCCCACAACAATGTGGCTCAAATTTCAGTTACCACAATATATAAAAACTAAGTAATTGCATAAAGTACAAAGTGGGCTGCTGGTTCTTCAGTCCACAGATCGCTACGTAAGCATCAGATGCAGGTTATCATCAAGTCACTTCTTGCAAGGTCTGATCTCTGCTTATCACTTCATACAGTAAAGCCCTAGTTGCATTGCCTCCTGGTCTCCTAGTGATAAACCTACATAACAATTTATAAAAATGGATATTTGAAAGAGGGAATTGGGCAAGAAAGATGAAGGTGCAGCAGAGAAAGGAAAAGTGATAATGTGGATAGTGAAATTAAAATCGAATATAAATGTGGTTATGGAAGAAACAGCTGACTATGTTGACAGAGCTGCCGTTTCAGATCCTCTAAACATGTAGCCAGGGGACTTTAGTGACGGCAAATTTATTGACATAAATGAGAAAAATGGTTTTGATAAAAAGGATGTAGACGTCCAGAGTAAGGGACACAAGTAAAAAACTTCACACTGAAGAACTCTTAAAGATATCTCATGGCATCACAAGAACATAAGATAAAATATTGGAAATTGATTCAAACTTAGAAAGGGGTATGACAATCTGCCAAAGCATAAAAAAGGTGCTTGCTCTGTATCATAAGTTATATGATGAGAAGGTGAGCACTAGTCAAATAACTCCTGATAATTTTTTCACAAAGAAACATAACACTTTAATTTTCAGCATTTATAGTGTTTTAAATTATAGCACACTAAATAAATATTAGGCTGACTTATTTTTCCATTTTTCTGCACATTTATAACCTACAGAACGAGACTTTGTTTCAGAAAAACAAAGATCATGGAATGATTTTAATTTTTCCCACTGATTATGAAAATTGCTTTGAACAATTTCAGCTTGTCTTGGCATTTTTAGTCTCACACTGCTGTACAAAGCAAACATTCTCTGTGCAAAAGAAAAAGTCAACAATCCCTAACCTCCAACCAATCTCTTTTTTCCTATTATTAGTCCATTGGGGAAATGATAATTAAATTAATATTCTTACATCTCTTTTCCTAATTTATCAATTTTAGATATTTTGATTACTTGCCGTATAGGTGAGAATTTTGCTTATGTCCACTCTTCTCCTGCCCTATAGCAATACAGTTATATCAGCATTTCTTAGTTCCACTATTATCTTTGCATCTATAAATAATATAGCCCCACTTTTATTTCCTCTTTCTTAAGCTACATACTTAAAAACATAATTCTAAGGTCTTATTCCTTTTCTGGCTTCCCTTGACTTCCAACTCTGAAATTTGACATTTGTACTTTTATTTTAATATCATCTAGGGTAACTGAAGTTACACTGTTACATAATCATCTAGATTACTATTCATATAAGTATATATATTATTCTCAATTATGATTAAATGTTATTTCTAAAAGTTGACACTTGCAGAGCTTGGTGTCATGTACCTATAATCCCAACCACTCAGAAGGCGGAGCCAGAGAATCACATGAAGTCAGGAGCTCAAGGCCAACCTGAGCAACACAGTGAGACCTCATCTCTTAAAAAAAAAAAAAGTTGACACAATACATTGTTTACATCACCATGTTTATGTGACTGTTATTCTGTTGAACCAAAAGAAAATGTTGATATTTCACCTTTTTGGTCTGTTGAAACAGAAATTTAACACAGCTCAACCTAATATTTACTGTACCACCAAATACTGCACAGTAACGTGGTATGCATTTGTATGTAATCGAAGAGATGATGCATGGCTGGCTCATACTTTGAACTTGAATGAAACACAGCAGGGACCCTTCTAAGGGGTCTGCTGGGCCCCCATGCATAGAAATAAAAAAAATCTTGACTTCTTTCAGGGGAAGTTCTGGGCCCCTGGCTAACCTTGAAAAGTAAATGGACAACCTGGTGAGAACAATGGCCTCCCCAAGTGAGCCAGAGTCACAGGTGCTTTGGTTCCCTGTGGAAACTGCAAGAGCATCTTAACATACGCCATTGAATTGTTTTTCAGGAACCCCATACCAATGGAAAATACAGATAAGAGAGAACTGAACAGAGGAATTGAACTCTGACCATGCTATATTCTAAATTTCCCCGAGGGGCCTGTCACACCCATCTCAACATTCCTTTCCACTAATCCAAGAATCTTTGAATCGAGCTAAACTTTTGCCTTCAGGATATTCTGCCTTTTGGGGCCAGGACTGCGTGAAATGTACTCCTGCCTTTAAAATCCCTGGCTTATAAACCATCCGGGAATTCGGGTTGTAAGTGTTAACTGCTTGTTCTCCTTACGTGGCACCCTGCAATAAAAATACCTTTCTCCCACTGCAACTCTCAGCTCCAGTGTCCGGCTTTACGGTGCCAGTTGAGTGGACCCCAGTTTGGTTTGATAACATAGGGTAAGGATAAGGGTCAATAGTTCCATATAAGAACTTGCTTATCTGTTCTGGCCTGATACCTCGCTCCTGCTATCTCTGAGAATCCTCAGGACAGATCAAATCCTTCTTTCCTATGGTTCCTTCCATATTTACTCTAGGCTGTGGCTACCACAGTTCTATTCCTTCAATTAGTGTGCTTCCATTTGCTCTCTGTCTTCCAGAAGTTTTCTTTTTTTTTTTTTATTCCAAATCTGATTGGAGAGTTGATTCCTCTCAATTTCTTTCTCATAAAAATTTGTATAACCTTCCTATAAGTTTCTAAAATTTTAATGGCATTTATGTCAGTGTACTAAAATAAAATCTTAAACCCCAAAGCCAACTGAATGGAGGCCTTCTTGGCCAAGGGGACTTCTCCGCACCAAAAAAAACCCCCAAAAAATCCTTAAAGCTGAGTTGCCAGCCACAAGAAGGGAGGTCAGACACCCCTAGTTATACTCTGTCCCTTCTGGAGTTATTTTTTGTAACAATAAGACACAAAGTCATTAACAAGCCTAAGACCATGTAAGACAAAGGTTAAAGCACACCTGCAAGTCATTGATTTAGTGAACAGATCACTTCAGTCTGGGTATATGCCCGGTCTATGTCCGGTGGCTTGTCTCTGATTAACAGACTTCCTTATCTTAACTTAAAACATTCTAAGCCTTTAGACAAAGCTTCATTTCTTTAATAAATTATAAATCAAAGAATCTTTAAACTCACGTATAATCTGTAATCCCCTGCTTTGAGATGCCTTGCCTTTCTGGGCCAAACCAATATATGCCTTCCAAGTACTGATTTATGATTTTTCATGTAATTCCTGTATCCCTGAAATGTATAAAACCAAACTGTAACCCAACCACGGCAAGACCACTTGCTCTCAAGGCTCCTTGGGTGTGGCTCTCCAGGCCATAGTCACACATATTCAGCTCAGAATAAACCTCTTTAAGTTATTTACAGAGTTTGGGTTTTTTTCCGTGACATGTCTGTCTGGGTCCTGTGAGAAGCAGACAGCAAGGACAGACTAAAAGTACAATAAATTTATTAATCTGTGAAAGGAGAGAAGAAAGGAGATTGAGAAGGAAGACTCTCAGATTGCAGCACTTTCTCTGAGAAAGTCTCAGTCAGGCTGACGGGGAGTCCTAAAAGTGGAAAGCCCCTGCTTCTAGACCCAATCCACGCTTAGCTATTGGACTATAAAAGTGGCCTGGGAGAGAATGGCCTTAGCATCAACTATTTACTTCCAATAGTGTAGATGGCAGCTGGAAGCTGCAGCCAACCTATTCTCTTCACAGCTGTTGAAAGGAAGTCTAAACAATATGCCTCCATGGTTCCCCAGGAAGAAGAGCACACCTTTACCTGGCTACTCTTGTCATACTGAACCAGATGATCACTTCAGTTACTTAATTATTTACTGATTTTTATGTTGCTTATAAAGTTGTCTTACATTGTTAGTTAGCTCTTTCATCATGGCATTGTTAATTTGCATATGGCCTCTTATAGATTATCAAGTTAACCATAATTTTTCTGATTGCTGGGACAGTGTCCTACATTGTCTTACACCTGCCTTGGCATCAAGCAAAGTCCTGGTGCAGTGAACACTGTTGTGCTATCTTTCCAGTCTACGTCTTTCCTTCTGTGGGAACTGTCCTTATAATCTAAATTTAAACCTAAGTTCTGTTACTCTTATGTGTTCAATACAGTTATAGTTTGACTTCTAAAGTACGTTTGGTCTTAAAATTTGGATGATTTATTCATTGATAAGAACTTAGGAACTTTGACTTCTTTTTTTCTTTAAATCAAAATAAATGTTTCCTGATTGTCAAAAACAGATTTTGATTGTTCTTTTTGCTTACATTATTTCTTTTTGTTATTGTTTAAGTTATTTATTATATAACACATATTTGTTGAACACTTACAAATATGAACCTGACATCATTGTTCTAGGAACTGGGAATGACCAGCCCTTGACGAGTACACCAGTGTAACAAAAAGGCAGGCATAAAATTACAGAAAGCCAATTTTCTCAAAAATTACAGGAAAAGCCAACATAAAATATAACAGAAATTTTTATAATTAAAATATATACATAACACATACTCTTTAGAATCAAGTGTAAAACACAGATACGTGTTTTTCATTTTAGCATGAAAACAGACATAAGAGGGACACACCCATGCTTATAGTTCTTTATTAAGACATTCATACCCATACACACACACAATTACAAAATACTTAAAATGTGAATCTTGAGTTAGTTTTAGACATAACTAAATAGAATTACTAAGAAGCATGGTTAGACACAGAACTTATTAATTTGGCATTTTACCCCAGGTAGTATATAGAGTGGTTATATATTTAAAGATATTGCCGTTATACATTGCTTAAATTTTAAAAAGTTTTATTAAAATTTTTTATCTTATAAACATGAGGAAATTTGGACTAAGAAGAAAATAATAACTTCGTAGCAACTACAAAATTTCATCCCAAGTCTGAACCTTAAAGGCTAAAGTAAGACCAAGGGATAGTCCCTACAAATTAAATAAATTTGAGCGATTAAGAACAGGAATACCTAAGAAATATCCAGTGTAAAATTCTGGTTATTTCCTGATTTATTTTCATTGATTTTCACTGATGAATAATATCATTTATTATTTTCACTGCTTTATAATATTTCAATGGTGAATGGAGGGAGGGGCCTTGTCGTTACAAAGATTTTTGGAAGTGATGAGAGGCCAAGTGGTTTGATGGATCATCCACAGTGGACACTGAGAGCAGTAGGCTTGGAGATAAAAAAAATAGAACAGGCATAAATCCATCAGTCAGTGACAGTGAGATCTTGAAATCTGGCATATGAGTTATCATAATGATTAGCAAGCAGTATAATTTAATATCAGAAGCTTTTACGGTACTAGTGTTTTAAAAGATAAGAGTTATGGAAAATAGTTTTTAGCCAGATATGAGCAAATGAGGCATGTATTAATAACTTTATTGCCAGCTCACGGATATACGGGTAAGAGAGAAAAAGCAACCTCCACTACAAGAGTACTGTAAAGTAGTCGGTCTCCTTGGAAGGCAGTCAAATTCAGTTAGCACAAGAGTTAAAGGGATTATTCAGGACAGTAATTAAAGGTGTAGGTGAGCTTGTTAATGGCAGATAAAGAGTTCAAAGACCTCCACAATGTATGAGATTGGAGCCAGTTAGAAGTTTAATAAATAAATAAATAAGTATAAAAAAAGTTTAGATGATAATGAACAACCTGAAAGGTTTGGTTTTCTGTTAGGGACTAGGATTTCTGTTGGAAGCTAGAATTTATGTTGGTGTGATGGGTATAGCAATGATTAACCTAACAGAGAGAATGCTAGTTTTGGTATACTATGAAATATTCTTAAAATAGTCAATATGGTTTAGTAAGTTTAACAGGGAACCTCAATTTGGACATTAAGGACGGAGAGGTCAGTGGCAGCATTTACTGAAATTTGGTAAATTTGTGTGCAAATCTAGGTTTGTATTATCATTTTCCTTCTGTTTGAAAATTTTCTTTGATGTGTCTACCAATGCTGATCTACAGGTGATAAATTCTTTTAGCTTTTGTATGTCTAAAAAAGTCTTTTATTTTATTTTCATTTTTGGAAGATGACATTTTTGTTTGTAAAAAATTCTAACCTGACAGTTTTTGGTTTGCTATTTTAAAATTAAATACATTGAAAATGTTGCTCCACTATCTTTAGTTTGCATCGTTGCTGATGAGAAATCTGCTGTCATCATTATCTTTGTTTTCTCTGTGATACCTTTTTCTCCATTTGCTCATCTGCTTTTTTTTTTTTTTTTTTTTTTGAGACAGGGTCTTACTTTGTTGCCTAAGCATGAGGGCAATGGCATGGACAGCTCTCTGCAACCTCAAACTCCCAGGCACAAGTGATCCTCTACCTCAGTCACCCAAGTAGTTGCAACTATAGGTATGCACCACCAATGTCTGGCTAATTTTCTAATATTTTTTGTAGTGATGGGGTCTTCCTATGTTTCTTGGGCTGGTCTTGAACTCCTGACCTCAACTGATCCTTCCCCCTTGGCCTCCCAGAGTGCTAGAATTACAGGCATGAGCCACTGTGCCCAGACTCTAACTGCTTTCAAGATTTAAGATTTCTGTTTATCATAAATCTTAGGCAATTTGTTTATGATATATTTTGATGTAGCTTTCTCCCCACATTTTTGTGATTGGGCTTTGTTGAGCTGAGCTAGCTTTGTTCTGAGATATAGTTAAGCTATTAGGAATCAGTGTGATCCTTTCAGGTCTTATTGTGAAGCTTTGGTAGGTGGGACCAGAGCTGTGTTTGATCTAGGGTTAATATCCAGCTTCCACACTAAGAAGGTAAGTTCTTAGTATTCTTACCAACACCTCTTAATTATAAGGCATTCCATACTGATTCCTAGGAACAGACATTACTCCTGGCCTTGTGTGAGTTCTAGGCACTGTTCTCTTCCTTCTTTGGAGTGGTTCATTCCCCATCTTATGGTAGTTTCCTCTTACAATTGTGATGATGAGTTCTCAAGTGAATTCTCCAGAAGGATCCTCTGCAAATTTGCAAAGTTGTTTCTTTGTGCAGCTCTCCCATTTCTGATATTTTGTTCTGTGATCTCACTGCTTTTTCTTCTCCGGACTCCTAGCCAGCGGTTTCCTCAACTCAGGAAGACCACAGGGTTTCCTCCTCCTTTCACCACAGCCTGAAAACTTTCTCCTGGCAGCAAGGTGGGGCAATCATAGGACTCATCTTGTTTGTTTATTATTTCTCAGGAATCACTGTTGTTCATTACCTGATGCCAGTGGCTTAAGTCCTGTTGTTTCACACATTTTGGTTTTTTCTTTTGTTTTGGTTGTTTCAAGCATGAGAGTAAATTTCATACCTGTTACTTCTGGTCATTATTTGAGCTAGTACTTGTTGAACACTAGATATTTATAATATTAGAAATGAAATGTGATAATAAATTAATAAATTAACAAAGAGAGAACAAAAACCCTTTAGCATTTGAAAGTTATAAATGCCCAGAGACATAAACATGTTTCAAGGCACAATTATGTAAATAGATGGCAAAGTTTAAGGTAAAGGTGTCAGCTCTTTGACCTCATTTAGTATGAAGGAGCATAGTTTGAACAAAAAAATCTTAATTCATAAGAACATCCTAGAAACCTTTATCAAAAGGACAGTGTAAACTTTACTAGTTTGGCTCATTAAATTGAAAATGGACTTGGAAAAGGTCATGGGGGATTAGAGGTCAGGTAAGTCATAATCAAAGCAATTAGCAACAGATTATGTCTCATGAGCTTCCTAGAAAAAGAAGTAACAGTTGAAATTGCTGAACCCAAGATTGTCTTTGTTTGCTGAGCTGAAACATAATTCAATAACCAACTACTTTCTTCATTACACAAATGTAAACAGTACTCTCCTTTATCTAAAGTTAAAGGTTGCAAAGGATATGAAGTCGTTTTCAAGTATATGCATGTTATATAAATCACGTCTTTGGGAAAGGATTTGTACATACTTAAAATGTTCATTTTTTAGAAAGGCTAACTAGAAAGAGCACTCTATATGCAGCTCATTGGTTGGCTTTAATAGAACTTAGATATTTAATATTATTAGGCTCAAGAAAGTATTCTGGACTGTTTAGTACAACTCAATGAAATTACATCTAAATCTTAGCTGCCAATTTCTCTTCTTCTTTGAATTGTATTTTTATGTTCCCTATCACTGTTACCATTTTCAGTTCAATTTGTTTTTTAAGAATATGCTTTAAAACACTACACTCACTCTCAGAACTCTTGGATTCTGTCACCAGGGAAGTAAGTCAGTCTCTCTGGCACTGTGAGCCTCAGTTTCTGTAGCTGTGAAATGTGGCTTAAAAACTTGTCTTTTTGACTTTCCTAATAATAGATCATGTATTAAAAGCACTATGCAGGTGTGGGGTTTTCCTATTTTTCATTGTTGGTCTTTCAGAATATGGTGCTATTTCTGAAGGTATAAATTTGGACATAAACTAAAATTCGGAGGAAATGAATTTTTTAAATGCCAGTCT
Organism: Lepilemur ruficaudatus; assembly: GCA_963574885.1. Classification (NCBI taxonomy): domain Eukaryota; kingdom Metazoa; phylum Chordata; class Mammalia; order Primates; family Lepilemuridae; genus Lepilemur; species Lepilemur ruficaudatus. The sequence continues at coordinate 17,349 of CAUYRT010074320.1, read as the reverse complement.
CTTACTTTGCACAAGTATACCAGATTTAACTATTTTACTAAATATATAGAGATAAGGAGACCTAGCAGTGATTTAAATCTGAAAGAAAAATGAAATACTGGAGTGACATGCTTTAAGGTCAATAACTAAGGAGCAGCATGAAACCTCAAAAGGCAAGCAACAAAGAGACTGAAAGAGACCACTTGGAAAGGGAAATAATAATTAAATGAAACTATCTAAAGTTAACTAGGGAAAAATAATTGTCGATGAAGCAGCATAGAAAATGAAGGATCGGAGCAGAATTGGATTTAAATTCACCATTATACACAAGCTTATCAATAAAATGAAAAAGTTAACCTTGTTTTTGTGTAAAGCAGTCTTTGCCATAATATTTTGTTCTAAAACCAAGCATCCATTTCTCTTTCTAGCTCTAGGTGACTATAAGGTATTAGGTCTGTACTTCCATCAGAGAAAATCTATTTGTTAAAACATCATTCTGGAGTCATATGGCCTAGATTAAAACATCTGTTAAGGATATTAGATAATATTAAGGAATTATTGTTTATTTTTATAGATGTGGTTGAGGTTTTGGGGTTTTTAAAAAGGGTCCTTATCTCATAGAGCTATATTCCAAGATACTTGCAGCAAAAAATATATTTATACGGGGTTTGCTTCAAAATAAACCATAAGATGGGGAGAGTATATGGATTTGTATAAAACAAAAGTGGTCATGAATTGATAATTATCAAAAGCAGATGAGTTCATTCTATTTTTCCTCACATTTTCATCTTGGAAATTAAACAAAACAAAACTTGTTCCATCACATAATGCTCTGTGACTTAAGGCAGGTTACTTAATGCTCAGTTCAGCATTTATACGTGAGAGAATACAAAATACCTGCCTCATAGAATTGTTTTGAGGACTAAATGAGTTAACTGATGTAATGCACCTAGAATATTGCCTATCTCATGGAAGGTGATGTATAAATAGTACCTTTAAAAAGATATTCTCAGTTGGTACAAAGGCAATATATGTAACCAAAGCGTTTGTATGCCCATAATATTTTGAAATAAAAAAAATTCCCTATTTCATGTCCATTTTTTAAATTAAACATTTCATTTTGAGATCATTTCAGATTCACAATCAATTGTAAAAAATAATACAAATTACCTGCTCCATTTACCCAGTTTCTGTTGATGGTAATATCTTGTACAACTGTAGTACAACATAATAACTAGGATATTAATATTGATACAATCATGATACAGAATATTTTCAACATCACATGAATGCCTCACGTTGTGCTTTTATAGCTGTACATACGTCCATCCATTCTTTAACTTTTGGCTACCATGAATCTGTTCTCCATCACCACGATTTAGTCATTTCAAAAATGCTGTATAAATGGAATCATACTGAACATAATCTGTTGGAATTGCCTTTTTTTCCACTTAACATAATTCTCTGTAGATTTATTCCAATTGTTTCAATAGCTCATTCGTCCTTATTGCTAAGTAGTATTCCATGATATGGATGTTCCGCAGCTTGTTTAACCATTCACTGTTTGCTGAAGAATATCTGCATTCTTACCAGTATTTGGCTATTATGACCTCGGCTTCTATAAATATTTGTGTATAGACATTGTATGAACAAAAGTTTTTATTTCTTTGGGGTAAATGCCCAGATGTGCAATTGTTGAGTCATATTGTAGTTTCATATTTCCTGTTTTAGATACTGCCAAGATGTTGTCCAGAGTGACACTAACATTTTAAATTCCCATCAACAATGGATGAATGATACAGTTTCTCCACATTCTTTCTGGCAATAACTGAACAGTGTGATCACTAGGCTTTAATTTTAGCCATTGTGATAGGTGTGTAGTCCTCACTGGGGATTTAATTTTGTTGAATATCTTTTCATATGTTTATTTGCATCTGTATATACTCTGCAGAGAAATATCTGTTCATATTTTTTGCCCATTTTATACTTGAATTGCTTGTTTTTTAGTGTTGGATTTTTTAAAAAGTCTTTTATCATTTACTGTTCATTTAATATCCAACAAACACTTACTGTACAATACTAAATGCTGGACACTGTTTTAGGTACTTGGCTTACATCAGTGAATGTATTAATCTCAGCCATTATAAAGCTTATATTCTAGCAAGACAATGACAGTGGCAAAGACAGTGACACAGTAAAAATATAGAGCATGGTAGAAAGTTACAAATACTACAGGAAAAAAATTAGAGCAGGGCAAGGCGGATCGGGGATGAAGGGTGCAGGCTGCAATTTTGGACTGTCTGTGCATTTACAAATAACTAAATATGTATGCATATGCAGGCACATTTGTCTTTTGAACAACAGTAAGGAAATGTAAACATTGCAAACAAAGTTACTAACATACTATAATACAATACTATACCAACTTGAAAAAGTGGTTTGTGAGATTTGTATCATGAAGAAGAATTTTGGGGGTTACAATAGCTAAGATTTATTGAATGCTAAGTGCCAATCAACACATTTACATACACCAGCTCATTAAATTCCTCACAAGAAGGTGCATTTTATATCTCTAAATGTGTTTTTAAGTTAATTTACTTGTCCAAGGTCCCACAGCATCCCCATTCTATTTGATATATCAAGATACTCAAATTATTTGTCTAATCCATAGTGGATTACATAAATATCTATCTCTACATACTCCTGCCACATAAGCCTTTTTCCATAGCTCGATTTTAACAAGCCTCAAAGTCTTTGCATTGACTGCAGCCCCTTTACCTGGAACTCTGACCCCTCTGTATGGAAGCCTTCCTCATATTCATGTCTTGGCTTCATGAGACCTCCTCAGGCTTCCAGTGAATAATTCATGCAGGCTGTATCTGTTATCCTTTCTAATTTCCTGCAAAATACTTGCTAAGGTTTCCTTGTTTGGTTATTATCCTAGAATTATATTTGATCATGTAAGTTTAGTTTACAGAAGTATCCCCAGAACTTGTTTCTTGAAAGAAAAATACACAGATACGCAAAATATGAATAGTGGTTTCACTCAATGTGGTAGCATTAAGGCTACTTAGTATTTTAATATTTAAAAATTTTACAATATTACTAGTCAATTAAGTTTGATGATACTCATCAAGTTGAATGTTTTTTTTAAATATTGCAGTATATCTAATTTCTCCTTCCATTCCATTTGTGCCCTCTTCCTCAGCCCATCCTCTGAAAAAAATTCACATTTGGCAATCGTTTCTCAGCCTTCTTTCTTCATCAGATGATCCCTGGCTTCCTTTACCATCAGTCAAAAACTGCCCGCAAAAAGGAACATTGCCAGAGACCCAGCATTTGTACATCATCTCATACCTTGGCCACGTCTCTATTTGCTTGGCCAGTAGCTTCTACGGACCAATTTGTAAAAGGTTTAAAATATTAATTTGGTGCTAAGATAACATTGGGAAAATATTGAGGTGGGGAAAAAATTCTGTTTCACAGGGATCTTGTCAAGGATTGCACTGTATATAGTTGGAAGAACTACTTCATAAGCTACTTGCAGTGCTTTCAAGAATAGGGTGTGCAAATGTAGGAACATGGTTAAATTCTGTGGGACAAGGAAGCAGATTCCACTTTCGGTCCTTTTTTGCCAGTTATCCCCACACAGAATTCAGCCACTGTTGTGAGTGAGTAAATATTTAAGAAATATCTATTTGAAAGGGAAGAAAGTGATTCATTATTGGTATCACCATCTGTCATAAGCTGCCCTATATACTCAGCTCTGTACTTTGCAGGTTATAAGAAATTCTCGTATGAAAAAATGCATCCATGTCTATACTCTTGCTAAGGCATTTTCTCCACAAAGTATAAATCTATAAATCTATCTGCAATATGTTTAAAGTTCCAGTGGAATAGGAATCATGATAGAAGTATATATTTGTTAGCAACTACAGAGAAAAGTCAAAGACCATTTCTTAATCAGAGGCAAATATGAGCACAACAGACATTGAAATTTTGGGGCCAAACTGAAAGGTTAAAATAAAACTGGAAACAAATAAATTACTGGTGAGGTGGTATATGATATATGCTTAATGTTCTCCAGAAGATGAGTTCTTGTGAGTTTTACTAAGACCGATGTACAGTTGTAAAGGTCATATTTCCAGGATTGGAAGATGGCACTGAGAATGCTTCAACTTCTTCCAGGATGCTAAAACATTAATACCGGAGTACAATCCACTTCCAAAGATTCACTGCATAAATACAGTGAGAGCATGATCAGACGTCGGGAAAAATCGACACACCAGACATTCTTCCTCAATGCAAGTTTTCCACAGCAAGTCAGCGTAGAAAATGCAGCAGCCTTCCTACTTTGGAAGAAGCCTTCCCGAAAGAGTAACAAAGACAAAAATACTGAAATGTTCATTATGAACAAAGCCAAGATTTATTTTTGGCATCACAGTAGAAACAAGTCACTCTAAACACGTAAGTACATATTTAAATTCATTGACAGCTATTCAAATGCAGAAATATTAAAGAAATCTCATTATCACATTTGTAAAACCAGGATGAAATTCTGAGCATATGCATATATATATATATATATATATATAAAATACCTCTGGAGCAGGCTTGAATATGTAGTTAAAAACTAAAGGACTACTTTTGAAATTTTAGCCTCATGTCTTTTATAAGTAAAATATTGAATTTAGTTTTTCACTCCTAGAAACCTGCAATAAAAGTCATCACAGCAATCGTAACACTACCCTCTGTTCCCATTTTTTAACAACATTTTCAGTCAGAAGTCAGGTTCTCAAGTGAAATCGAGAATTGATATAATTGCATAGATAATTTAGAAGATAAATATCTTCCTTTACCTGGAACTTCCATGTCATTGAGACATTTTGATTGGATTCATGTGAATGATATCCACCTTCTCACAACATAAACAGTATTTGAATATTCAGTGACTACCAATAGCATTTTGAAAAATCTCTTCTGTGAAGTCATTTCTCTACCTTTCTATTTTAAAAGGCATTTGAGAAAGAAAGAATTCTGAATTTCATGCTACATTTCTAAAGACATATTGTGATGTAAAATTAAAGCTAACAGTTTTGCTACATGCCTTTGTCTAATGACATTTAACCTGATATAAATGAAAACATATTTATGGTGAAATCATCACAATAAATGATGAAAGAGATTCTGGTAAATATGGTAGTTCTATTTCCCAAGGTGTGGTTTCACAATTTAACACAGGAGAATAAGTATAAGCACAATAATTTGATTTACTCATTTTATTAGTTGGAATTCTGCTTAGATCAATTTCTAACAGGGGATTTGGGTTACTTCGACTCCATTGCTGTAAAACCCTTCCCTTTCAGTAACTTTTCCAATTTTGGTAATGAAAGTATTTGGGTACTCACACTTGCACCATTCCTTGAAATCTTGCCCATTAGTTTACTAGAACCCCATAAAATATTAACTTGTTTTGTGTGCTGTAAGGAGACCAATAAAACACCATATGTTTGGTGACCGAATCATTAAAAAATGTCCTAGCACCTCTTCCATAATATTCGGTGACATACAGGAATTTCAGATTTGACCAGGTTTAATAAGTATGAAATATTCTTTGTTCTCATTATACCTTTTTCATACTCTTCAAGGGAAAAATTTTCCACACATGCAAGAAAAAGAAATACTGGTTCTGGGTTACCAATTTATTTTAAGAAATAAATTTGGAGACTATCTCACTTATTTCATTGCCTTGCCTTACTTATCTTTCCAGTATTCAAAAGGCGATTACTACTGGCAACCTGAGAACAAAAACAATATTCCAGTTATCTTTTGTGCCTAGAAAATAAATAACTCTCCATAAAAGTGCACAAACAAGGAATCAATTCATGCTAAACCAACTTTCTAAGGTACAATTTCTCTAAGAAACCAAATTTGGAAAGAAGAAAACAAAAGAATTACCCTTGGAGAGGACAAAAAATTACTAAATATGAGAATTGAAGGATTTTAAATTAAAAGTCAAATTAATCTGCTAATCATGGCAACATTATCAAAGCAAACTAGAACCAGTGAAGTAAAGAGAGGCATCTATGTATAACCAAACAAACCAACAAATAATAACAAAACTAGAATGGGCAGGCAAAACCACAGTGGTTTTTTACTTCTACTCAACATCTTTTGCTTTAGAGATTGATAGAACCTCTTTTCTGAGTAAGTCAAAGCAAAAAAGGAAAAGAAACAAATAAAAATACGCCAAACTATGTGAATTTGGATTTGGATGGTGAGTTTCTAAGAAAACCTAGTTAATGGCCATTTCATACTTTATCTCTATGAAAGTTCACAACTGTGGTTTCTTTTGACTACTACAATTCAGTAGTAGTTCAAAACCAGAAATATATCTGATTGAGCAATTTTTTGTGATTGAGTGAACCTAAACCATCAATCTCTCTGTAGAAAGAAAGTTAAATACAGAGAACATAACATGGCCACTGGACATACATGCTGTGACTGGGTTATCTTGCATTCATGTTTTGGACCTTGGGGCATAGAAGATGTGAAGAATGCTGGAGAGGGTGGAAGAAAAGCAATAGTTTTACTAAAAAAAAAAAAAAAAGCAAACCAGGCTCTATCAAATTGCTTAGCACCCTGTCCAACCCCTATGCTCACCCTTGTTAGAATGTTAGCTATCCTCCTCTTGCCCAGCGGACTTGGGTAGGTAAATGCTTCTCCAGTGCCCACTCAATCTTTTTACTATGCAGAGAGATAAAAGAGAAAATGCAATTTAAAAATAAGCAACCACACCTTCAAAATTCATTTCTCTTTGATAAAGTATATCTATAACTTAATAACGAATGTATGGATCACTTTATATATCAGTATTGAGTCATTCCATATTTAGTCCAATCCACCAGCTTACTATGCAATTTTTTTTTTTAAGAGAAAGGGTCTTACTCTGTCACCCAGGCTGGAGTGCAGTGGTGTGATCATAACTCACTATAACCTCTAACTCTTGGGCTCAAGCAATCCTCCCACCTTAGCTTTCCGAGTATCTAGGGCTACAGGCACACACCATCAGATAGTTTTTTCAGTTTTGTAGAGAGAGTCTCATTATGTTGTCCAGGTTGGTCTTGAACTCCTGAACTCAAGCAATCCTCTTGCCTTGGCCTCCCAAAATGGTGGGATTACAGGCATGAGCCACTGTGTCCAGCCTAGAATCTTAATATTCAAAATAATGCCTTGATTTTGCCAGTTTTTTACAGATGTTAAAGTCACTGGACAAGGAGTCAAATATGGGAATAAATATTTATAAAAAGATTTTATACCTCTTGATGAAAAATAACCTGGGTATATGAGAAGCATTACTGGAAGTACTGGAAAAAGCAGGGCAAACTGTTCCCATTTCTGTAATAATTGGCAGGTTGATAGGTTAAATCACAACTTTGTAGCTGCATTTAAATTTGCAATAGAAATGGAGTCCAATCTAAATACTCCTAAATAGAATATATGCAGCTGTGGTGGTAATGACACTGTGAGATTTCCCCTTTCTTTATGGTATTTGAGAGATCACATAGCATACTCAATGGCATTGATTTTGGGATGAACTCAATTTCCACACATCATTCAACTGTTCATAAAGGTTACAAGAAAGGTGAAAAAAAAGATCAAAAGAGACTGAAAGAGGCCAACGGCTTGGCATAAAGTGCCACATAGCTATCCACTTAGGGCATGAGTCAATATAGTTGTGTTCATTCCTCTTGTTAAACAAGAAGAGAGAGAAAAACCTGAAGTTAGGAAATTTCAGAACATTCGTATCTTTTATATTAACTTCTCATTGTTCATCTTCATGGAAAGAAATATGAATTCTCATTAAAATATGAACATTTTAATTTCAAATGCACAAATTAGCGCTTTAAACAAAATGACTCTCAGACTCAAACATTTGGAAATGTCACCTCTTAAAGGTTAAGAATGTTGCTCTGGCCCTGCTCACCTGTAGCACACACTCTGAATCAGGAGTTCAGAGCAGGACATGTGCACCTATCTCAACTTTAGCTTCTACAGAGAATGAGGACAAGGGCATGCCATGGTCTCCACTGCAAGCCAAGGATTGCTTCAGCAAGCTTTCACTGCTTTTGGTCCTAGTGTATCAGAACTTCCCATAAAGGCCCAGAATAGAGTAGAAATGTGAAAACTCGTATTCCTTCATGTCATCTAAGCCTTCTTGATTATATTATTAGTTCTATTCTGACTTCAAACTGTATGAATTTTAAAAAAAAATGTTTGTGTGTTGGTTCCACATAAACTAACAAATTTGTAAATAACACCTGTACCAGTAGTAACTATACATTTTTCTTTCTTTGTTATTTTGAAATTAGGTTTCAAATGAAATGTTTCTTATTTGATACACAGAATTAAATCTGGAATAAATGTAATGAATCAGTGTGCCTGACAATGTTGATAAAATGGGAATTTGTGGTAAGTATTAGTTTTCTATCGCTGCTCTAGGAAATCATCATAAACATATGGCTTAAAACAGCACAGCTTTATTATCTTACAGTTGTGTAGTTCAGACATTCAACACGAGTCTTAATGAGCTAAGATATCGGTATCAGTCGAGTTGCATTCCTTTCTGGATTCTCTAGGGGAGAATCTCTTTCCTGGCTTTTGCCAGTTTCTAGAAGGCACCTGCATTCTGTGGCTTATGGCCCCCTTCTCCATCTTCAAAACCATCAACATGACATCAAGTTTTTCTTATGCCACTATATCACTAGTTCTCTGCAGCTAGGAAAGGTTTTCACATTTAAGGGTTCATGTGATTAGATTGGGCCCACCTGGATAATCCAATATAATCCCCCTATCTCAAACTTCTTAATGTTAATTATATCTGCAAAGTCCCTTTTGTTATGTAAGGTAACATATTCATAGGGCCTGGGAATTTATATGTGAATATCACTGGTAAATCATTACGCTACCTACCATATAATAGTCAAAGTTGTCTAGACAGCATTTTAAAATTTTAAATCATCTATGGTGTCATGAAATCTAATAATCATGGAACCTACTTTTGTTCCTATTTGGAAACTTTTTTGACCACAATTTTATAAAGAGCTTTCCAACATTTCCAAGATAATTCCAGGCCTCTTAAAAGACAGAAAACCACTATTATCTGAAAACTTCAGCTTTGAGCTTTTTCAATTTCAATAATAATAAAAAAGTGAATAAATATTACTTTGGAAACCAAGTGTATTTGAGAGCAAAGAACTGAGTTTTTGCCTATAAATGCAAAAACTGTGTAATCTTGGGCATGTCTCTTCAGCTCTCCAGGTCGCAGTACCTCACACAACAAATGAGTAAATTAGATTATGTGATCTCTAAAAACTCTTGAATTACAAAAATTCTACAATTTTGTCACTTCATAGATATGATTAATTCTTAAAAGCTACGGGAATTAAAAACTACTGCCAGATGTTTTAAAGATCATTAATGATGAATTCTGATACAAAGAAAAGAAATTCAGAACCAAAGAATCAATGCATGCTTAATCTTAGCAAAACTGAGGTTTAAGTTACCCACATAAGACCAGTTATTTTGTTACCATCATTTTTGATTAATTAAAATTAAGTAACAATTTCAAACAAAATTTTGGATTACATTAGGCCTTTAACTCTTTAAGAAATATGTATTTAGACAAATTTTTATCTGCCAATTAGCCAAGAAAGCTAAAAGATGGGATTTTGTTTAGGAAATAAATGCTTAAAAAAATTAGTTTTGGCTGGAATGGAAGTTAGTAACAAACATGAGATAGTGGTGATTCCAGAAATTAGCACATTAGTCTATAAAGCAATATCAGTATTAGCAGAAATGATGTTTAAATTATTTTGATATAACAACTAATAACTTTGTCTTGACCACTTTTTCCAGCAAAATAGTTCAACATTATATCTAAGAATAATAGCATTAAAACAATTCCAGCCCAATTCGTAAAGCCTCATCCTGTATCATAAAACAAAATTCCTTTGTGATTTCCATTAAAAATTGCTTCTTTACTTTCTGATGATCTCTGGGTTTCCCAGTGGCTGTTATGTTACAAACCAGAAACAGTGAACTATGTGAGGTGAAATTATATGACTTACTATGTAGACTCAGGAACAATTCAGAATGCTTGCGTAGGGTCAGAAAAGGGGAGATCCCTTTCCTCCCCAACATGGCTAACACCTCTATTACAAAAGACAGGTTAACAGAAAACCATAACAAACTTATTTGATCATAGTTTACATGACGCAGGAGCCCTCAGAATGAAAACCCAAAGATACAGGGAAAACTGTCCATTTTATGTTTGGGTTCTATGAATTAGGGACAGCCATGCGGAACTGTGGTTGGACAAAAGGAGCATGAAATAGACATAGAAAGGCTATGGAAATAGAGTGTGGAAACTCAGCAAGGCCCGTCCGCTCAGATTCTTCCTAGATTCTCTGTGGGCATTCCTTTCTCCCCAGGATGGAGCAGGACTCCTCTGGAATGAGGGGCTTAATTTCTTTATGGTTAGCTATTACACAGAAAGTGGGGGAACGTTAGAGTGATATTTTTAAGCTTTATGATTGGCTTTGAGGCTACGTTTCTATGCCCTGCCTTGGGGAAGCGGAATTCCAGTTTCTACGGCTTGCCTCAGGAAAAATGAGGCGGGAGATACAGGAAGGTAGGAGAAGGTCAGGGAGAGATCGTGCTTCTGAAGCTTTCATTTTGGGGTATTAGGTGAGCCCCAACACCTACAGTCACAAATTTCACACATATCCATATCTATTCTTAACCCTTTGTAGGGCCATGATATCCTAGTCCTAACAACAAGGTAATAATTTTCCATTCGATCTTAGACAAAAGGCCAAGAAGTGATATCATTCTCCTTATCTTCTAAATCTATCTTGGATCTTGATTGGCTTTCACCCTAAAGAACTGGTATAATCTGTACTCTTGTATCCATGTTAGTACATCTTAAATATACAAGACTGGGAGTTGTGTGTGTGTATATGCGTGTGTGTGTGTGTGTGTGTTGCCTTGGCATACGTTGTCTTCTATTTGTATTTATTTATATTTAGGTTTCACTAATACCAGTTAAATATTAAGTTTGCTAATGGCCATGAAAATGCTGTTATTTGTATTGTTAGTCTCTGAATAAGTGCTTTGGAATGTAGTTAATTCCCAATACAGACAGTTTAGTTAAACAAAATCTTTAGTGCTATTACAGCTCTGCAGTAGGAGGTAAGACTTCTGGAATGGTGAAGTGAATGGTCCTCTATAAATTCACCCCTCTCTAAAAACAAAAGAAACATTGGCAAAAATTTTCAAACTGTGGAAATTAGCCAAGACTTGAACAAATCAAGAAAAACTGCTGACCGTAATAAGAACAACAGGGTTTGTGACATTGTAACTTCTCCCCTTTCCCCTCTTCCCAGTTCTGCAGAACTCTTGAACACCAGCAGCCTTACAACTTCTGTGAAAAATAACTAACTCTGGGGGAAGACAAGGTTTGGACCTCAAAAAGGTCCATCTCGAGAGCACTGTCACTATTTCACCTGTCTGGCAGCTCCCTGGAAAAGCCCCATTCATAGTGTTTTGTCATTACTTGATCTGGCTGCCAACTTCCCCTGCAGGAAAAGACCTATTCCCAGAGTATTTATGAAAAACACTCAGCAAAAATTGTTTAACACTGCAGCTGCCTAAGACTGCAGTACCAGTTCAGGTGAACAAGATAGAGCTTCGCTAGAAATTTAAAAAGGTCTGAGTAACAAGGTATCTGTCTGAGCTTTGGAAGCTCTGACATTTCCTGGAGTTCCAGAAGGCCATGCACATTGCAGGTCTGGGTGCTCTCACCACTGCTGACTTTGAGGCCCTTTCCAAGCAAGAAGTGAAAAATAAGGTAAGGTTGTAAAATTCCTGAGTGTTGATGGCAAGGGACCAGCAAACAATTCTTCAACAAAAGGTGAAAGACTTATTGGTCCCAGGCAATTAAGGAAATGTGACCGATTACTAGTCGATCACTAAGCTAACCAAGCAGAGATTTCAGGGAACACAAACTACATAGAATTAGTCCAAGAAAGTCACTTAACTGAAAAACAGCAACAACAACAATAAAACAGCCACAGCAATAAACCCTGGTGGACAAGGAAAGTTATGATCTCCAGAGTTGCCACATTATATCTCCGATATCTAAAATGCACAGTTTTCAACCGAAACAATTATGAAACTTATAAAGAAACAGGAACGTCTGGTCCATACACTGAGAAAAAAAGCAGTATATTGATACTAGCCCAGAAAGGGCCCATATGTTCAACTTACTAGACAAAGACTTTAAAGCAGCCATTATAAATGTGACAAAAGAACTAAAAGAAATTATGTCTAAAGAATTAAATGAAATTATGTCAGCAATATCTCACCTAGTATATCAATAAAGAGACAGAAACTATAAAAGAAGAAACAAACAGAAATCCTGGAATTAAAAAGTACAATAAATAAAATGGAAAAAATTATTCTTGTTCAACTTTGCCAATTTGATTTAAAAAAAAGTATTCTATACATCTAAGAAGCAAAACAAACTCCAAATAGGATAAACTCAAGGATATCCACACCCTGGCACATCATAATCAAACTATCAATGCCAAAGAGAGAGAAATTTAAAAGCAATAAGGAAAAAAAGACACACCACATACAAAAGATCTTCAATAAGATTAACAGACAACTTCTCGTAAGAAAACATGAAGGCAGGAGGCTGGTATATTCAAAAATGCTTTAAAAAAAAAAAACTATCAATAAGAATTCTATAGCTAGCAAAATTCCCCTCAAAATGAATGAACACAGAGAATTTGTCCCAGAGAGATCTGTTTTATGAGAGATACTAAAAGGAGCCCTGTAGGCTAAATTGAAAGGGCACTAGATTGTAAACCTGAAAACTACACAAAGAAATAAAGAACCCAGTAAAGTTAATTACATTGCTAAATATAAAAGACAGTATACATTTTTGTTTGTAACTCTTTTTTTCTCTTAATTTAAAACACAAGTTCAACACAAGTAATATTTATAAAATTGTCTTGATGGGCTCTTGATGTATAACGGTGTAATTTATTTGGCAATAATAGCACAAAAGAAGCCTCCTTCTTCTTTTGGAAGGAGGAGTGGAACCAGAATGTCTGTATACCGTTGAAAGTAATTGTTTTAAGTTAAGATTCTAATTTAACCCCCAGGCAATCAATAAGAAAATAGATAAAAATATATAATGAAGCAACAAGGTAATTAAAATGGTATGCTAGAAAATATCTATTGAACGCAACATGAAGCAGTAATGGAGGAATAGAGAAATCAAATGTGGAAAGCAAATAACAAAACAACATGTGAATACTAACTTCTCAGTAATTATATTAAACGTAAATGTATTAGACACTCCAATTAAAACATAGATATTGGCAGAATGAAAATCACATGATTTAACTATTGCTATCTATAACAAACATATTTAGATTAAAAAAAACAAAAAAGGCTGGAAATAAAAGATTGAAAAGTATATATCATGCAAACACCAACCAAAGAGAGACGGAATGGCTAAACTAATAAAAGACAAAAATAGATAAAAATATTTACTAATGACAAAGAGTGACATTTATAATAATAAAAGTATTAATCCATCATATAAATACATATGTATATATCTATTAATATATCTCCATATCTATATCTATATATTTATACATGTCTCACATATATTTACTTAATAGAGTCCCAAAATATTTGAAGCAAAATCTGACTGAATTGAAAGAAGAAATAAAAGATTTAACAATAATTTTTGAAGACTTAAATACCCAACTTTCAATAATGGGGAATACAACTAGGCAGAAAAATCAACAAGGATGTTATACAAACTAACCTAATAGACATCTATAGAAGAATTTACCCAACAAAAGCAGAATATACATTCTTCTTAAATTCACACTGAATATTTTTCCAGGAATAACCATATGCTTAGCGATTAAACAAGCCTCAATAAATTCAAAAGAACTGAAATTATGCAGAGTACATTCTCTGAGCACAATAATATTAAATTAGAAATGAATAACACAAGAAAATTTGTGAAATTCACAAATATGTAAAAATTAAACAATAATCTCCTAGATAACCAGTAAGTCAAAGAATAAATCAGAAATAAAATTTGAAATTATCAGACTTGAAATGAATGAAAACAAAAACACAACATATCAAAACTTACGGTATGCCACCAAACCACTGCTTACGGAGAAAATTAGAGATGTAAATGCCTACATTAAAAAAGAAAAAATATTTCAAATAAACAAGCTAAGCTTCTTTCTTAAAAAACTGGGAAAAAGGGAGAGCAAACTAAAAATAAAGAAATCTGGATGAAGTAAATAATGCATATTAGAGCAAGAATTGACAATAAGGAGAATAAAAAACCAATAGGGAAAACAAATGAATCCAAAAATTTGGCTCTTTGTAGCATCAATAAATTGATAAAATTTTAGCTAGTTTTAACAACAAGAAAGAAAAAGGACAAATTAATAAAATCAGAAATTGAAGAGGGGGGGTCTCACTACTTTTCTTTACAACAAGAACTTCAAATATATACTATGAACTGTGTGCCAACAGGAAAAAGAAATATTTTCTAATTCATTTTATGAGTTCAGTATTATTTTGATACCCAAACCAGGCATATATAAGAAATGAACATTCTGCAAATTACTTCTTATGAATCGAGACACAAAATTCCTCAACAAAAAACTAGCAAACAGATTCCAGCAAAACATAGAGAGGTTAATCCACCAGGACCAAGAGGGATTCATCCCAGAAATGCAAAAATTGAAGGTTGTTTTAACTTCCAAAAATCAATCTATGTATTATACCACCATGTATAGTGAGTTCAGTTCAGTCATAGCCCCCCAAAATGTGTCCAAGTCTCAGAAAATGTGATTGTAGCTTTATTTGGAAAAAGGGTCTTTGCAGACGTAAATAAATTAAGGATTTAGAGATAAAGTCACCCTGGATTATCTGGTTGAGCCTTAAATCTAAGGACAAGTGTTCCTGTAAGATAAGGAGAGAAGAAGACTTGAAACAGACAGAAAGGAAGAAAAAAGAGAAAAAGTCTATGTGTTGATAGTCAACAGAGTTATGCAGCCACAGCTCAAGAAATGCTTGGAACCACCTGTAGCTGGAGGAAGCAAGAAAGGATTCTTTCCTGCAGCCTTTGGAGAGGGTACAGCCCTGCTGACACCTTGATCTTTTTATTTCTGGCCTCTAGAACTGCAAGAAAATAAACTTCTGTTATCTTAAGTTAAAGAGTTTATGGTAATATGTTACATCAACCCTATGAAAATAGCATATTAATAGAATAAAGGATAAAACCCACCTGAGTATCTCAACAGACACAGAAAAAGCAATTGGCAATATCCAACACCCTTCATAATAAAAATACTCAGCAATCTAGAAAGAGAAGGGAATTTCTTCAATACGAGAAAAGGCATCACGAAAAACCTATAGCTAACATAATACTTAATGGAGAGAGACTGAATGCTTTGCCCTTAAGTTCAGGTACGAGACAAGGATGTCCGCTCTTGCTGCTTCTATTATGACATTGTACTGGAGGTTCTAGTCAGGGCAATTAAACTAGAAAAAGAAAGAAAAGACAGAGATTGTAAAGAAAGAAGTAAAACTATCTTTATTTTCAGATGACATACTGTATGTAGAGAATCCTAAGAAACCCACTAAAAGGCTATTAGAACTAATTAACAAGTTCAGCAAAGTTGCAGGATATGAGATTGAGATACAAAAACCAATTATGTTTTATACACTAGTAATGAACAATCCAAAAATAAAATTAAGAAAACAATTCCATTTTCAATAGCATCAAAAGGAATAAAATACTTAGTAGTAAGTTTAATGAAAGAGGTGTAAGACTTGTTATATTGTGATTTATAATAAAATATATATTTGGTCTGTATCCAGAACTGGCCCAGAACTCACAAAAGCCTTGGAATATCCTAAATGATAAGAATGTCTTTTATATGCTCATCACATGACCTGTGGCTGGTGGCCCTAGACAGCCTTAGAATGGTGGCTGGTCACCAGAAGGACCAAAGCATAATTAAAGGACTTTCAGCCCACCCCTCCAACCTCCAGGGAGTGGAGGGGGCCTGAAGGTTGAGTTGATCACCAATGGTTAACGATGTAATCAATCATGCCTACATAATGAAGCCTCCATAAAACCTCAAAACATTCAGGGTTTAGATGAGCGTCCAAATAGCTGAACCAGTGGAGGTTCCTGGAGGGTGGCTCACCAGGAGGAGGGATGGAAGACAGATAGCTCTGTGTCCCTTCCCACATTCCTTGCCCTATTCATCTCTTCCATCAAGCTATTCATCTGTATCTTTTCTAATGCCCTTTATAATAAACCAATAAATGTATTTCCCTGAGTTCTGTGAACCATCCTAGCAAATTAATCTAATCCAATGAGGGTGTTGTGAGAACCCTGATTTATAGCTCATTAGTCAGAAGTATAAGTAACAATGTACTACTTGTGACTGGCATCTGTAGTAGGGGACAACCTTATGGGACTGAGCTCTCAACCTGTGAAACCTGGTGCTATCTCCTAGTGTCAGAATTGAGTTGAATTAGAGGACACCTACGCTGGTAGATGTGGTGTGGGAGTATTGGTTGCTGGTGGGAAGAAATTCCGACACATTTGGTGACCAGAGGTGAAGTATTATATGTTGACTGGGTGAGAATAGGAAAACAAAACCAAACCAAAAAACTGAAAAAAAAAATCCTTGTATACTGAAAACTACAAAACATTATGGAAAGAAATTAAAGGTCTAAATAAATGGCAAACCATCCCACTTTCTTGAATTAGAAGACTTACTACTATTAAAATGGCAACATTCCCCAAATTGATATCCAGATCCAACATAATTCCTATCAAAATTCCACCTGACTTTTCTTTTTTAAAGAAATTTACAAACATCTTAAAATTATACAAAAATGCAAGGGACTCAGAATAGCCAAAACATTCTTAAAAAAGAACAATACTGCTAGACTGACACTTTGTAATTTAAAAACCTACTAAAAAGCTATAGTATTTAAAACAGTGTGGTACTGGCATAAGAACAAATATATAAATCAGTGCAATAGAATTAAAAGTCCAGAAATAAACTCTTTCATTTATAGTGAACTGATTTTTCACAATGATGTCAAGACACTTCAATGTAGAAAAAAGAAATTCTTAACAAATCATGCTAGGATAATTGAATATCTACATGCAAAAAATGAAATTAGATTCCTAACTTATATCACACATAAAAATGAACTCAAAATGGATCATAC